>BMAO01026291.1:0-108317 GCA_019973975.1 Trichonephila clavata | reverse complement strand
CATGTATCTCATAAGGGAAAGCCACAGACTAATTCACCATCATTGTGAAATGAATATTTTCTGCAAAGCTTACGGGAAATAATTATTTATAAAAATTAGAATCAAAATAATCCAGCTTCAGCTTACAATACTCACGTGGATTTTATAGCCAAATTATTTTTAATATCGATATAGAATCCTATTAAATGGATGTTCTCAGAACATTAATAACAATCAAAAAAGAAATTGAACAATACATTTTTAAAGATTTAAAGGAAACCATTATAAAAAACGCAGACATAATGCACACCCCAACACAATTCATGCGCACTCTTCATATGTTTATATATATTGGGAGATGCACATGTTTCTATATTCAAAAAAATGTTATTGCATACAACGCAATGCATGTAATTTGAAAAAAAATCAGAAAAACAAAAAATTATAAACATTTTACTAAGTATCGCTTAATTCAAAAATACCCAATTAATTTTATTTATAGTTATTTGAATAAAGAAATTCTAAATAGTAAAGATTAAAATTCATAGAATATTAATAGTTTATTATTTTAAATTTATCATTTTTCCTATATAGCTATAGTTACCTCCTTATTCTAATATTAGATAAAAATACTTATTCCTTTAGTTTCTTTTTTTAATTTATATATAATTCTAATGTCCCTAAAATAATGGTAGTATGTATAAACTTTTTTTTCCTTTTCTTTTCATACTTTTGCTAAGTGCTACTATTCAGCCATTCCCATGTTTTAAATTTGCATTTGGGTCCAGAATCTGAACATAAGTTGTTTATTGTACTCAGGTTTAGCGCGGGCTCTGCATTTTTGAATGCAAATTTTAGGTAAGTTACCTTTTTCTTGAAATGGATTTAGATATTCTATCCATTATTTTCAATAGGTTTTTGCTCTGTATTGTTAACAGAAAGAGGGAACGAAGGTTGGCTGGTCAAAAAACATGTTTAACCCCACATTTATGTAACATTTTTTATATATAAGAGCTGTCCTAAGTCAGCATTGTTTATAATAGTGTAACATCCATATTTTTATATTTTAAACTCTATTATTTTTAATTTCTTGTATCCTTTCTAAAGTCTATTGTCTGTTTTTCTTGCAATTTCAATTTTTTCAGTTTTGATTATTGATTATTCATCTCTCTCTAGAAGAGAATTTTGACTCTCTCTCTCTCTCTATATATATATATAGTGCGCCACTAATTTTTACATCTGTTTTACCAATCTATAACACGTATTTTAACTATCATTTAGTGTATGGTTCTGTACTACAGTTTTTACCGCTCTCTGTTTATGCATTTTTTCATGTAAGTTTTTGCTTCATTATTCCTTTTCAATTATTTTATTTATTTTGTTAGATTCATTTCTTTCATATTTTCTATTATTTTTTTTTTTTTTCTTTTGTTGCAAATTACACGTGGTTGGTTTAGGCTAACTTTTCATATTGTATGTTTCCTGTTATGTATAAAATTTCTGCTGAACAGAGGAAGGTGGACCATAAATATATTTAACCCTAATTGCTGATCCTAATTCAGCAACAGCTTTAGAAATCATAACAGATCTTCATTTTATCTATGACTCTTTTGGCTTCTTACATTTTAAGTTCTAATATGTTCTTGTTATACATACGCTTAGTTAATTCTTCTATATAGACTCTTCCATCATTTTTAAGTATGTTTCTTGAAATCTGGTTTGATCTTCTGGCTTTGTTAGTATTTTTTTGTATTATCATTTTATTATGCATGTATTTCTTTCATTTTATGTTACTATTATATATATATATATATTATATATATATTTGTTGTGTTTGTTTACTGTTTTCGATAATTCAAAGTATATGCTCAGTCCCTAGAAAAACTCTTGATATTTCGAACTAAAGCAATACATTTTGGTACACTCAATATTTCAAAGTAAAATCTGTGGTTGGCCAGACTACAACACGCGATATAATTCAAAGTTATCTTATAAAACTCTCGACAATTCGAACACTGATTATCATGTACAGTCCTCTAGAAAACAGGTTGGAGTTTACAAGTTTTTTGTTGTATTGTCTCTTCCTGACTCCCTGTAACGTAACCCCTTTGATGACCATCTGTCTGCTACTTCTTCTTAGTGTTTTCCGGTTCCTCAGGCGAAAAGACTATTTTATTGCTTTCCTTCTTTAAGTGGACAATAGACCAACCGCACCTCTTGTCAGCCATCCATATATTTTGTTTAATACATGATTATACTACAAATGTGTTGAGAAAGGATAGTCCGCTATTGTGAAGAAGAGATGCATAGGATTTTCTATGAATGTATTCTTTTTTTCACGACTATCGTAACTTCTATGCAATATTTATACTGTATAATATGTACTTTTTAAAAATAGTTTAAAATAATTTTATACATATGTACAATTTTTATTTTATTATATAGTTTCAAATTTAAATGTGTTAGAAAAAATTTCTCTTCCTGTATTTTTTCGGACTTTATTTCTATACTCTTGATAATTCAATGTTTTTCATTGGTTCCTCCAACTTCGAATTATCGAGATTTGACTGTATATATATAGAGAGAGAGAGAGACAGGAATTCATTGAGGCACTAAAGATTGAGGAAGGAATCAGATAATTCTGGAGCTTAAATATATGGATGCTGTTGTATGATAACCAATGCTGATTTCGGAAAACTTTTAATAATTTATATAAAAGCAAGGGTTTACCCAGTTTTAAGGATATCTACAACCCTCCCCTCTTTATAACATCCTTTTATAAGCTTCATTTGTAAGTAACGGAATCTTTGAACTCCATTTTTACTCTCTTTAAAAGGTCATATTAATTCGAATTTTTGCTCACTTTTCCAGGACCGATGACAGTACAATAATTTAATAATTTTGTTCCTTGTCCTAATCAGGATTAACGATTTCCCATTTTCAGATAACTATAAATTATTATTATTTATTCTACTGATCAAAAAATCTTATTAAAAGTAATGAACAGAAGCTCTAAATCCATTAGAATATAAAGGAATAAGTTACCTTAAGTTGCATTCAAAATTACACAGGCTCGTTAATATGTCAATAACACAACTCGTTATTGACATATTTTGGATTCAAATACCTATTCATTTTGTATATATACTATGCGCAAGGAAAGAAAGAGAAATTTTTAATATCAGATCTGAACTAAATCTTTTTTCTTGCCCTTAACTGCATTTCATAAAAGTGGAGAAAAATCCACCAAAATTCATTTTTGCAAACTTTTAAGAGTTTAGCAAAAAGAGTGATTTTAAAGAAATGTTAACGTACTTTATTACGCCGTAAAATTTTGAATATAAACTACTTACGTGGATTTTAGAGCTTTTTATCTTTATCGATATAAACTTCTTTGGAAACTTTTGAAACATTTTTGGGTATCAAGAATTATCTCGAATAAAGTGTTTCGTATGATTTTTATTATCTAATTTCCATGAATTTTATTACAAGATTTACTTTCCAAGACTATTAAAAAAAAGGAAATAATTTACAAAAGCTTCAAATGTGTTTGGTTAGTTATAAATTGAATTTCTGCAACCTTTCATCAGTTACATTTTCAACGATTTCCAATATGGTTTCGTTTCAGCTAATGGTGAGTTATGTTTGCAAATCTATAAACGTTTAAAAAATTTTTGTCTGTATTTCGAAATTTGTAAGCATTCAAGTGCACTTTTGTATAAATTTCATATAATTTAAAATAAAAATTTTATTTACTTTTAACATAGGGCAGGTGATTTTCTGTCTTTCTGATTTCTTGGGCATAAAGCTAGTTTTATAGATTATCTAATTTACTTTTCAAAACAATCTTCTACGTAGTTAAGCGTTTCCCAAGGGGTTGCGTGATAACCATACGAGAGAGGCAAAAGCATATCAAGAAATAGAAAATAAAAGATTTTTTTAAAAAATATATTAATTTACTGAAGAAAAACTAATTATATTCTGACATAATAAAAACACACGTTGCACTTTCAATGCAATCTAAAAATATATATTACTTTAAAGTAACAGATACCAAATTTAATACCTTGATAATTTTTTTAAATTTTATAATAAAGGTAGAGTATGGTAGCTTAAGTGTGTCAAATTACATTATTATTGCATTGATGAAAATTGTGATTAAAAATTGGGTCACAAATATTGAAAATTGGAGAAGCACTGATGTAATTGGAATAAACTACCTCTGTAAAAAAACAAATAATTAATAACCTTTAGGAATTTTTTTGTAAATAATATCAAATATATTTGAAGACCTCACAAATACTAATGGCAAAATAAAAAATATGTATAAAAGTTTGAAGAAAAAGGACATTTCTTAGAAGCTTTCATTATTATTTTGTCTTTTCAGGGACTCATTATTGTGTATTAAAGTAATCTACGAAATTATTTGAGGTAGGAAGTAAATATTTACAAATATTTCGTTCTCAAATACAATGTACATGATACCTAAGACAATGTAGAGTTTTAAAACGTGTCATTGTCATTAAAAGAAGAATAAAATGATATAGAATGAGATATTACTAATCATTCAAAAAGTTATTTATCAACAAGGTGTAAAAATCGAATTTTGTGAATATTTGTATTTTTCTCAGAAATGGCTTTGCAAATATGTAGCATTTAAAAAAAACGAAATAAACATACTGTTTTGTTAAATTTCAAATAATTTTTTGTCTTCACTTCTTTTGCTGTAAATATATTAATAAATATTATGATTTATCGTGTATTTTGGAAATAAATATATATAAAATACTTTTCAGAAACATTTGTGTTATAACAATAGAGTGCATAATTTTATTTTCATAGGCCGTCATCATAGACTGCTTATCATCGACATTTTTTTTCAGTGACATTCAGAAATAGAATAGAGTGTAATTGTCTGGTATTTGATTGCACTAAGCAAAGTACCTATTTTCAGTTAATAATAAACATTATGTGAGTTAGAAGAACGCCACAGTTTTTAAACTTATGAACATGTTCCCCAGATTTAAATCAATAAAAACCAAAAACTATCTCATTCAATCTTCTAGTGCTAATCAATAGTTTTTTTCAATTCAAACAATTCCAACTATTAGCTCTCTCTCTCTCTATATATATATACTTGTTCGAAGTTTCAACCGTAAATAAAATACATTCTAATCATCCACATTCAAGTTCAAATACATTTTTTTAAACTTGTAGTGAGTGACAATGGTTAATACTGTTTTTTTTTCTTCAAATATTAAGTTATTAATTAAGTTAAAAAATGAATAAATGGTAAAAAACAAAAAATAATAGTCCAATAGCATATATAGAAAGAAAAATCGTTCGTTTTGATCCTGTATGGTAATAGATAGCTAGTTGGACTTCTAATCCAAAGGTAAAGGGTTGGAATCCCACTTCGGATGGCCTATTTTTTGAGAATGTGATTTATTTATTTTTATTTTGAAAGCAAAGTGAAAATTGCGAGAAAAATCGCTTTCTATTTTGCCACTAAGTTGTGTGGTTCTGTCATATGTATATGCATATTTATATTAATTGTAACTATTTAATAAAATTAACTAAAATGAAATTTTTATTTGTTGACCTATATAGAAATTGGCTTATTTTTTTATATTGCTTGTTTGTTTGTTTTTTATCTTATGTTACGAATTTAGATTTTTCTAAATGTATCATCAATGTCATAACTATTTTAGATTCAACGTAAATGAATAGACAGTTATACACATTAACATGTTTGTTAATTTTGGATTCAATATATATATAATTTGGATATATATTTGGATTTCATATCTTATGACATCAGATATATTAGAGAAAATAAACTTATGAATTAAAAAAAACTATCCCACTGAATCAAAAATAGTTTAATTTGTTTGATTTTAATGAATATCTGTCTATAATATAAATAGCATATCAAGAAATGTCTTGTGTGATAACATCAAATTCAATTTGAGGTTTTAAAACGAGTGCAAGTTTCCCAGAATAATATTAAAAAAATGCCAAATTTAATTAAATCTCCAAAACTTTTCTGGCGTAATAGAATTTATAAATCATTTTCAATTTAAAACATTTTATATTAATTTGTTATGTTCTATAAGTCACAAGACATTTAAAAATAAATATGTTAGTAAATCGGTTTCGTGGATTTCACATAGGAAACAACTTTACAAAATACAAAAAAAACTAGTTTAAAACAAAGTCTATAAGTACAAAACTACAAGTTTGTTTATACAAAAAAAAAGAATACTGTCTAGTCTATGATAAAAGTAAACATAATTGAATGGCGTCTTATTTTTGAAGCTATCTCTTGGGATAAAAGGAAAACCGATTGAAAACAATGTCCTGTTTTTTTTTTCCTGTTTGTTTCTGAGAACTCCGGAACTGTGAACTGCTTGTCTGTAGAATAAACATAGGAAACAGAATTTTTTAGAAATATCTGGAACTTATATACGATAGATGCGATGTAATACTATCGAATCCAACATAAAAGAATAAAATGTGGTTAAATGCAAATAAGTCTCAAAAATCAAAGAACTATATTTTTATTTATGTTTCTCATTTAGAATTGAGATTATTCTTCTAAATTCAGTTCTGTAGTTTTTAGTAGTAAAAAATTATAACGGCATGATCATATAGAGCATGCATACCCATATGTATTAAATTGAACTGTAAATTCGAAGCTACCAAGAGCTAAAGAAATAATAGAATATTTATGCGCTGTAATGTGTGTCCCAGGTGTATGTGGACAAAATGTAAGAAGAGAGGAAGAGAACATATCACAAAGATTAAATTTGGACAGCAACCCATGGTCGGAAACATCTACATTTGGAGTTAGGTGGCACTGTTTACAAGCATATTGGAGGAATCAGGCCTGTATTTCCACTGTCATTTGAGCTGTTATCTCCCACAAAGCAGTATTGAAAAATTTACGGACACCGATCTTCTTGTTATATAACCAAATTACGGATTGACAGAAGGAAATGCACGAGCAGCAGAAAGATTGTATCGCAAAAGTTTCCCCACAGAGAGATTCACCAAACCACCGGGATCACACAATTTGTGTAAATATGGATAATTACGAGGTAATAGGCATTGTGAGAGTGGGACTCGAATGACTCGAACTCCCAGCATGACCCGTCTTTGATCAATAAATATTTCAGATGATCTCAAACTTGTGTCTTCTCTTTTCTTGTACCTGTCATACAACTTTCCCATGACATTTCAGACCATGGGTTGCTATTCAAATCTAAATTCTTGTGATGCCCCTTACTTTCCCTTAAAGTGTGCTCCCATAATCCTGGGACAACCTGTACATATGTAGTTAATATTTTATACTTACTATAACTGTACCGCAGGACAAATAACAGAAGGATTAGAACGACACCCATGAGCAAAATTTAACCTAGCTATCATGAGGATTTTGAACAGTTACACGAAAGCGTTATCATTGTTTAAATAAATCTCATTCTTTAAGCCCAGATAACAGAAACTACTAAGCAACCAATCTAAAACTTTGAATCCAATCTTAAACCAACATTACTGAAATTTTAGAAATTAGTTAATGCAATTATATTTAAAAGCTGCACAAATGTAGATGGTAAATTTAGTAAAAAGTACAGATATCCATAAAAACGAAAATTTACACAGGAAAGCTTTGCCTAAAATACTCTTTATATGCATGAAAAGAAATATTAAGAAGCAAAGAAAGTTCTAAGGAAAAAAAATTATGCCACTTATGGAATTATGAGAAAAAGCTATTTCTTCCTAAGTTCCCAAAAATGTAATCGAAATTGTCTCTTCAAAACGTAAATGACGCATTAAAAAAGCACTTCTTACTAAATGGTGTAATACGAAGGACTTACATGTTCCAATTCTTAACCACAGTTTTCGCAAACAGTATCTTTAAGAGACAGAAATTTCTTAATGCGAGACCATTTTAAGTTCGTATTCAAATGAAGAGTTCAGAATATGACTCTTTATTTCATAAAAATTTCGCATTAACTATCCGAGGAAGCATTTAAGAAAGATAAAAATTTGCTTGAGAAAGTCATAACAAACCACTACTTGCATCCATTTCTTTCTTAACGGCTTATTGCGTTATTAACAGTTCACTGATATGAAAAATGCAATCAAAGCCGCATTTATGTCTAATACTGAAAGTTTTCCTAATTTGAGCTTTACACATTAAGGTATAAATGGGAAAAGTACAATTTAAGTACATTTCATAAAAGTTTCAATGATTTAACAAGTAAAATTTCATCAAATTCGTTTTTCGTTTAAATATACCAGTTAAACTCCTTACTGTAATAAAACACTCTATTTGATGGTAATAGTGAACGCGCGAGTAAAGGTAAAAGATAAAACTGAATAAGTTTTTAATATAAATAGTTTTGTTTACATTTTTAATCATTTAAATACTGGTACACGTAAATAATTAAGAATAATATTTTTTTTTTATAAATAGAAAATATATTTATTAGAACTCCAAAGAGGTACTTCAATATTCTTAAAATTAAAAGCTTTCCTTCTGTCAAAAATATAAATTGCTGTTTGACTCATCACTTGTAATACTAAAATATATATCAAGGTTATTTGCAGTAAATTGATTATTGTATTTTTTTTAAAATTTAGGTTCAGATATATATAATTAGGACAAAAATCAATTTGGGGAGTATTATCATTATTTTTACCTCAAATAACTAGATCATCTATGAAACTAAAAAAATCAGTATTCCTATCCTTACTTTAAAAAGTATTAATATTAAGTAAATGAACCATTACTAGCAGACCCACATAGTGGCAAACCTTTAATTTTTTTCTACATTTATTATATCATTTGTTTTAATGCATTCATATATTTGAATACAATATTTAATTATTATAAACTTAATAGCATAAGTAACCAAGAAAATAGCATTATTACATCTAAGATGAAAATGATAAATATATCTAGAATAAACAAACAGAGTATATTAAGAAACTCTTAGAACTTTGAATAAGTTTGCATGGCTAAACAAAGCTTTATATTTTTGTTTATTGAACAAGTAACTTTAAAACAAACATATATCATTCTAAGTATTTGCTATGCAATTTGTATTGCACTGCTTTAAGCTGAAATTTATAAAATTCTTTTTTAGTAGACTAACTTGATCACTTTTTAATGATACTTATTTTTTTCCTTTGCAATAACATCACAATCAAAAATTGAACTCCTTGCAGTTTCGCGCTAGTAAGAAATCTGATCATATTTATTTGGTTATCTTGGAGCAATCAGTACATTTTCATTTAGAAGGGAGGGTAGGAAAAGCTTTAAGCTTATTATTTTATTTATTCATCGATTAAAATTGGCGCAGTTAAAGTTTAAAATCCTAAAATAGGTATTTAAGCTCACACGAAGAAGAGCTTCAAATTTTCTTTATACACACACACATACACACACACACATATATATATACAGGGTTATCAGGAATGAATGATAAGATTGCAAAATTTAATAATTCCTAGATGAATAAACAGAAAATGATTATTAAAATATCATTGTAAATATACAATATGAATTTTTTCGTACGTAACGTTTCTTGACGTAAAATAAATAAAATTTGTTTTCACAAATGTTCAATGTGACTTCATTTAGAGATTTATCCTCATTTTTTTGGGATTCGTTCTAGGATTTTGTAAACAAATATTTAAAAAAATGTTAAACTTGTGTACCGTGTAATTTTAAAATCGTGTAAAAATGACAATGTAAAAGAAAAATTGGGTGTATTCAATTTTTTTATTCCGTGTCACAAATGTGCATTCCATTCATGCGCATTAATAGCGCTAGTCACTATTTTATACCTTAACCCTAAATTTAAAAGGAGAGGTATTCAATAAATTTTAAGGTATCATTAATGTTAACAAAGTTAGAAATTTAAGAAATCAAAATGCTTTCGAAAATTTTCTCAGGAAAAATGTGTGTTCAAGTTATAGATAAATTCTGAATGAGGGATATTTTTCGTAAGTTTTCTAATTGAAAAATTCAAATTACACCAGTCAGTTTTATCGAAATTTCAGTAGAAGATTAAAAATTTCCTTACAGAAACGATAAGTTCCTGCATTTTTAACATTTTTAAAAGCTCGAAAATCATAAAATTCGCATTATTTTCAGAAATATCACATCATCAGCATTAATATACTTTTTTGAATTCGCCATTTACGATTTCCACTAATTATATCATTAACAGCAAACTATCTCTATAATTGGGAGTTTAACTTCTTTTTACTTAGAATCAACAAATACCATTTCTCAGTTTAGGTAAATGCATTTCGAGAACTGGAAGTAATGCAATAAAAATCGGCTGTTCCATAAGCTCAAAGAAAAAAGTGAGAGAAACGTGAGCCTTCTTTTGATTTTAAATGCACAGTTCAAGAAACTTTATTATGAAAATTCTAAGGACGATGATTATTGCTTCGGTTAATGGGTAATTTTTCTAAAAAAAATTAAGTAGCGTATAAAAAGAAAGTGAACAATAGTATATGGCAATTTTTTCACCAAATTCGATGAAGTATGAATATTGAGTGAAGTTTTTTAAAGGTAGACATTACACTGTGCATTTCCCTTATAGAAACCTAAATTAAGCAGTAAAGGTAAATTACTAAAAAAAATTGGAAATTCAAAGTATGAAGAATGGTATAACACTTTGAGCATTAAATTTTGAATTTTGTTTTGTTTCTTCACTTTATTTCATTTCTTAAAAAATAACTCAAAAGTTAATCCACTTCAAGGTACGTCATCACAAAAATAAATTTACGTATTAAAACATCATTTATATATACATAATTTCATTTTCTAATGTAAATTAAAATTCTAAAAATATCAGATTTTATTGGAATTCTATTTAAAGAGAAAATATTTAGAAAAAAAATATTATTAGTATTAACAGATCACTCAATAAGTCCGGGACTAACTAATTATACAACAAATTTTAGGCAAAATTGAACTTTATTTACCAAGATACTTCCCTTCTGGAGTTATTTATTCAGCCCAGCGCTCTCCCATTCAGTTGATCCAATAACGCCATGGAATATTCATTATTAAGATTTTTAATTTTCTTAAAGTAGTCAATTAATGAAATTCCATGCGCATCCCAAAATACCGAAGTCATAATCTTGCCACCTGACATTTGAATTTTTGGTCGCTTTGGAAGACTTTCACCGCCTGATGCCCCACTCAGCTGACGATTTTTTTTTATTTACGCGTGTAGCAATGGATCCATATTTTATCCATTGTCACATATCTACGCACTAAGAAGGAGTTGGACGACTGCAATGAAATTTCATATGCAAAGAAATTTCGTATGTAAAGAACCTGCAAATGATTAAAATTTGGTATCCAATGAATGAATAGAGAGAGCTACAGAGAATCGAAACTGTGCATTCAGCAGGTGTCTTTAAGAAACGATACTCAATCTGATGGTCAACATTGATGTTGCATTGCGATTTAGGATACCTTTCAACGACTGAAAAAAGATTCGAGCTTCTTACCAGCAACTGTCAGAATTTGAAAGATGTCTTATCATTGGATTGAAAGAGGGAGGTTGGGCAAATCAAAGAATCGCTCATCTTATGTGTCCAAGTTATTCGGCCATTAGAAGATGCTGGAAGAATGGGTGGACAATGGCAGATTTTAGTGTCATGATGGTAGCGGTCAACCTAGGGCCACAGCAGATCGGGAGGACAGTTTTATTGTCAGATCAGCTGTCACAGGGCCTGATTCATGATTATCAACCATCAGACGTGCGAACAACACACGAGTGTTAACACTGACCATTCCCAGACGATTGATAGAGCGTAATTTACGCTCGTACCGACTGCTACGCCAACTGCCATTCACGCCTGCACACTGTCGAACCAAATTTCAGTAGTGTTTGAATCGATTAGGCTGGACGTACAGAGTTTATTGACGAATAACGCTTCCAACTGTGTCCTGAGGATCTTCGAAGACGTGTCTGGAGACGCACAGGGCAGTGTGCGGATCCTGCTTTCACTATTGCACGCCACACCATCCCTCAACCAGGAGTTGTGGTCCGAGGTGTCATTTCTTTTGAAAGCCGGGCCCCTTTGGTCTTCATTAGAGGCTCGCTTACAACACAGCGATAAGTCAATGATATTCTGAGAACTGTTTTGCTACCTTTTTGCAGTACCCGGGCCTTGAATTTCAGCAAGATAATGCCAGACCACATACGGCACGTGCTGCTATGGATTGTTTTACAGTTTGGCCAACACTTCCTTGGTAAGCCAGATCACCAAATTTCTATCCAATTGAGCATTTCTGGGATCTGATGGGAAAACGACTACATCTACCAGAGAATGTTAATGACCCGGCCCGACAATTGGAGTAAATTTGGCAAGAAATACTGCAGGAGATCATCAGGGTGTTTTATCACTCTATGCCACGTCGTGTGGCAGCTTGCATCCTGGCTAGAGGTGTGTCAACACCTTATTGAGCTCGTTACTTTGTAACTATGTAACCCTAAAAAAATCTTTCAGTTTTTCTGAAATCTTAATAATTTTCTATTTTGTAAATAATCTTTCTATCCACTAATTTTTGTCTCTACTGGACAACTTGTTCACGGAGCGTCGTTTTTTTTCTTTTTTTGCTATACAGTGTGGTTTTACTGATAGCTGCGCAAAGAAAAGAATCATATTTTGGAAGGACGTATATATACGTCTTAACGCACTTGTTATATGAGACGGATATATACGCTGGTGGCACTTTAAGGGTTATTACTCTACAGTTGCCTGAATACTCGCATTGCTCATTTCGACTATGCATCCCGAAGAGTTTTGAACATTCTCACACAGTATACAGAAATCAAAGAGAAACTCTCTCTTTTTTTCTGGAGGAGTTTCTATTAGTCATTTCAGTATGATTGTAAAATTTGAACTCTTTTTTATAGCATCGATCTAGTTCCAAGAGATATAATCACTTGAGCTTTCCAAAAAAGAATTTACAATATATTAAAGTAAAATAAGATATTGCTCATACATTTCGACGTTAAGAAATTAGCTATATGCATATATGATTATTCTTTCATACACTTTGACACACTATTACCTCCACATCTTCTACAATTTTCCGAACACGTGAATTGTTCTAAAAATCTAGACTATTTGCATTCAATTTATATACTTATTTTTCTTTTAAGTTCTGCGGTTTTACAAGGCTGCGATATCCTAGTGGTCAAGGTTACGGACTCGTAGCCGACGTGTCACGAGATTGTGCCTAGTACCGCTGAAGGCCCGCCATGTAGAGGAACTATGCACGTTAAATCTGTCGAGAGCTCAAATGTCCTACCGTTGGTGTGGAAGTAAGGAGAGTGGGTTCCAGCTCGGGTGTCGTCCTCGTCACTTGACCAGATTTCAAAATTACGAGGTCCGTCACCAAAAGCCTTCAAACAGTTAAATAGTGTGACGTTGATATTCACTCACTCTGCGGTTTCATTACTGTCTCAGGCAAGCATGTCAAACTCATGATACTACGGGCTGCAAGTTCTATTTTATATTAAGTTGAGGGCTACATGTTTTTAATGTTAAAAAAATCCATAAATATATTCGAAATAAATGATGCATTTCGTTGAATAATAGCGAAAAAAAACGAGTAAAATTTTTTAAAAAATGCTTAGCGAATTCTACAAACCTTATATTTATTCTGCGTCGTTTTTTTTTTATTATTATATATTATTGTGTGCCAATATATTGGCAGCTCCTCAAAACTGTTTGTCGTGGTCTGCATGCAGCCCGCAATCGGAGAGTTTGACATCCCTGGTCAAAGGAAATGTCTTAACTTTCTGTCATTCACAATGACTGTGTAATAATATCTGAAATAGGCTTTCTGCTCCTGCTTTCAAATTTTAATTGAACAATTCTACATCTTATTAATTTATTGCTAACGACTCCTCGGTTTAAAAGGAATAATCTGCAAATAATAATAATAAAAAAATAATCGAAGTTACACGATAGTTATATGTGGACGCCTTAGCCACGGTCAAGTGAGAAAGATGACAAATTACTCTTCAGTGTACCACACCTCAGCAACATGAACTTTTGCAGATATTGTTGTTATGAACCCCTCTAAACATGGATTTTTTAATGGAACTATGACTTGTGGTCCACTAACTGACAGAAATAATGCCGACCTCAAATCCACGACCATAATTACCCTTCCAAAGCCTCCCAATAAAAATATAGATATAAATAAATATTCCTAACTCACAATACTGAAAACTAAACAGAAAAAAACAATAAAATAAAACCCTACAAATCTAAAATAGGTATCCTTTCTATTATTATTGAAAAATTATATCTACTTGAATGAATATAGTCGTGATGTCATAGTTGGTAATACGAATCAAGCCAAGTTTTCGAATCCTTGTTTCCATTAAAGACCCATCTTATAGAGGGGCCGTTATACACGTTAAATCTGATCATAGCCATCAAGTTTGCATTGAGTAGATATTGAGAGTTGAGAGCCTGTTTGGGTGTTCTGGTAATTAAAATATTAACTTCGATTATAATAACCTTTTTAAAAAACTTTCTTATATCTTCCTTTTTTTTCCATTAAATTTATTTCAATCTATTCCCTATGGAGTAATTTTCAATATGTTTAAAACTATTTATAGCAAAAATGAATTGCATTTACGGTAACTATTTTGTCCTATATTCCTGAGACAGTTTAATGCCCTTTAAGAATTTAAAAATACATTTTTTCTGTATTTTTTTTTGGTGTTGGTGTTGTTTATGTGAAATCGCGGATGTCAACTTGAATTGTTTCAATGTAAAAAAAATCTTTAACATAAAATAATGCACATAAAATCTTTTTCTGGGAAATAAAATAAATTTGTTGGCCCTGTGCCATGAAAAAAAACAACAACAACATTACCAGTCCTCTGTTGAAATACATTAAAGAAACAATGAAACTGTAGAAAAATTACCGTAATAAAAATACTTTTTTTTCCTGTCTTCATTCATGGTAGTCCTAAATGTGTTAAGGGCAGTTGACATCTGCTTTGTTTTTGTAGCTTATTTATGTGTCGAGGTGGCTGCTAAGGAAACAAGGAGCAGATGTATTTGCCTCTGGTGTAAATTAATCAGTCTGTCTGCACATGAATAAGAAAGAACATAATGTGCCGAGATAAAAGGCAAACACATAAAGTGCTATTAAATCGCTTACTTCACAATTGTATACCTCAGTTAATGCATTTTAACGATGCTATTACCTGGATAAAAGTAATGAGTTTAGCGCATTATTAAAAAGCTCAACATAAGCTACTTTAAAGCTATTTGATTTTTTAACACGCATTTATAAGCTTCACTTGTATGTAACGGAATCTTTGAACTCGATTTTTACCCACTTTAAGAGGTCAGATCAATTCGAAATTTTGCACTCTTTTGAAGAATCGATGACAATACAATAATTTAGTATTTTTGTTGAATTGTCCTGATCAGGATTATCAAGATTAACGATTTCCTATTTCTATGATTGGTGATTAATTCCTGATTTGGCGACTAAAATGTTAAGTTACAACCCTAAATCCAAAATGCCAATGTGTATTCCAGATTCTAAAAAAATGGCGCATTTAAGATTAATTCGTCAATGAATAAATGATTATTTAAATAACTAGAAAAACACGCTTTTATTATAGATCGAACTAAAAAATTAAAAATAAATTATAACTTAAAAAAACTAAACACGCTTTTGTAGTTAATCGAACTAAAAAGTAAAAAATAATTCTTAATATAAAAATAAAATGATGTACAAAAAATCAGTCATTGTGGTAAAAGCGTGGGGTGCTTTGTAATACATTTTTACACTAGCTCTGCGTTTTGGAATAGAACTAGAAAGGAATTATAACAATTGATATCTAGCACCTCACGCTTTTACCACAAAGACATTAATTTTTGTATTTATCATTTTATTCTTATATTAAGAATTATTTTTTAATTTTTAATTCGATTAAATCTAAAAGCGTGTTTTTTTTTAACTGTAATCTTTTTTTTTTATCTTATTTTAAAAACATTTGAATTAAAAAGTAATTATGAAAAATGCTACGCAAAAAATACAATTAACTGAGACTATTACGAGCAAAATATATTTTTCAGAAGTGTATATTGGGATACTTACGTATTGTCGCAACCGTATTGGCTACATTTTATGAACCGAATCACATGGTTGTCAATTCAGTGCGTACGACACATGTGAAATCGGGGTCGCCAACTTGGTGAGTTATCTTGAACGATGGCATTGTTGCAATAGTGCGTAAGTACTCGCATCTATTTCGGTAACTATTATCTTTTGTAAAAATATTTATGTGATTTATTTAAAAATAATTAATAATTTTGTTAGGTTTATTTTGTTGTATTATGTATATAAAAATAAATCAAATGTTTGTATTATCCTAAAATAAACATTGGATAGGGATTAATGAAACAAAAAATTAGTGACAGTTAAATTTACTTATTAAAACTTAACACAGTGATTTAAATTTAAACACGTTTGTGAATTGTTTACATTTAGGGAATAAATGAACTTTTAAAAGAGAACATGATATATATCATATATTTATCCTTAGTGCATCAGAGGTTATTCGCTTTCTTTTTAATGTCTGAATTTCGGCTATCATTGAACAAAGCTTGCGTCAAAGATAAAAAAAATTGCTGAGGGATATTTCATAAGACCACTTAGTAATTCATTGATGGTAGTGCTAGAAGTTTGTGTTTGCATTTCCAAATTTGTTTCGTTTCCATATCGTTAAGAGAGCGTTCAATCAGTATATGTCATTTTTACAGATATAAATACTATAATAGATACAAGTTACATAGCAATCTTCTTTATTTATGATATTCAACAGTCTGAGTTTACAAAAATTTAAGATTAAAATTAATCTATTTTTCTTTTTTTCCTTACGAGTAAACTTTACGTTTGAAGCAATAATTCATTCTGCAGAAAATTGCATTACATATTCACGACCGAGTGAGATTTAACTTTATCTGCAGGTGATTTTGTACACGTTGAGAAGGCTACTAAAATCAATGATATAATCTCGTGTCTAGCTTTATAATTATCACAATGGCAGAAACAAAAGAAGTTATTCCTGCAGGCATTGTAATTACAACGTTTACATGTGAAATGTATCTATTCATACTAACATGACAGTGTTCAGTAATTTCCCACACACCAATATCACAGATTTCGATGGTATTGGTGCACAGATGGTGTAAACCAGAGTCGACTGTATGATGTAATAGTACTATATTGTGATTGGTGACAAACCTCAGTACGGTTTCTAGTTATAGTCTGCAAGTAAGGATGAGGAAGATATGGGTTCAATAATACTTCAACTGTTTAATACCCTACACTACCTGACAATGTCGTACCATCTTTTGAGATCCCATCAATATGAATATTTTATTATTTTTATATTCGAATCAGATACACAGTGACGACTCTACAGTAAGTGAGTTAACCCTTTAATTGCCACAAGCGTATATATATACGTCTCACTCAATCAGTTCATTAGGTGCCTCGAACGTATATATACGTCTTTTCACGAAATACGTTCTTTTCTTTGCGCTTCTGTTAGTCCTATAAGGTTCTTTAGTCAGCGATATTTGCATCTTGCTTTTCCATCAAGCATTTGTAAAATGGGATTGGCCGCCATTCAGTTGCAAGATGACAAACTGTGAAGTATGGTTGAAGGCATATAATCGTCCATCTCTCAAGTTAGCATACACATGCTTATTTCTATAACTTGAACGATTGCTATTTATATCGGCTCCAGAGAAGATGCAATTTCGCATTGACTAACATGCTGTACATTGTTTGTTTGATCAGTTATTTTTACATGCATTTCTTATCTGTTTGCAAATTTTCATTGCATTTTACTCACTATTTCATGGTACTAAAATTTTGAATCGAAAACAATGTATTTATAACTTGAATTATACACTAATATGTTTCCTAATAATTATATGTAAGGAATTTTGTTTATTTTCTGATTAACTTTTAATGTCAAAAATTGGTAATTGAAAACATCTATTTCTTATGTTGAACATATACGTTAATTCGAATTTTTAATTATGTTTTTCTTTGGATAGAAAATAAAACCATTTTCCTTTGTTAACTATACCAAGTGACCGAAAACTTTATACTACATTTAGAATAGTACAAATGCCATCTAGAATGTTAAGTGAGTAATTTTATAAGATTTCTTCCCAGAACTAGAATTTTTTTTCCTCTTACGAACAAAAGTATCTTTGCCATTAACTGTTATTTTCCTCTCTCACTTAAGTGTTCCTTTTTCACGTTCTTGCATTAGCATTTCTACTAGGTCTTTCATAATCGTTAGCTTAATTACTTTAATTCAGTGATATTTTTACGCCAGTGAAAGTGATTACATTAATAGGTTGCTCAAGGGAAGTTAGAGCTAATTTATTCTTATTATTGAAATGTTGAAGTAAATATTCTGCCCACAAATATAGTGTATATATAAAGTGTATATAAAGTGTATATATATATATATTATATACGTATTTGAGTATATAGGGACTACAGAGATTACAATTTAAATCAATATTTATTAGTAAATAATGTAATTATATAGCCGGGGAATATGAGTTGTACTCACGTGGTAAGTCTTTATCTAATAGTTTAAATTTGATTTTTAATATTTTAGTAATTATTACAGGTTATAATATTATTGTTTTAGATTAATAGATTATGGTTTTATTTATAATAATAGTTAAACTTCTCTAGAAAATTTCTTGCTTTCCCTATGGCCCAGGGTATTGGCAAATTCAGGTGAAGGTTGGCTGGCCGAAAAACGTTGTTTAAACCTGCAATTCCTGGTTCCTAAGGCTAGGAGTTTGCTCTAGTATTTCTGTGGCTAAATCTATTCCATCATGACTATAGTTATCTTAGGTATATAACTATTTTTTGTATATTTTTGTAATATATATATATATATATATATATATTCCTGTTTTCGAATATATAACACACAATTTGCTTTTGCACTCCAATTTCAATGATAATTTAAAATGTTTTTTCGTTTATGAGGATATATAAAAGCAATGATGAGTTTTACTACGTTTTTGTCATTTAATACATATTATAAGCTAAAGTTGTGATAGTGCCAAGACTACTTGGCTAGATACCCTTTGGGACGGATAAAATATTCCTTATATCCATTTATCTAGTGATAAAAAAGAATTTACGCCCACATGCGTATATTCATTAAAAGTATATGCGAACATAAGAATATACGAACAATTCCAGTTTATTTAGTTTATTTCTTATGCAGAATAATCTAAACAACATACTGTGAAGGAGATCAAGACAGTATTCTTATTTATTGCAGAAATACGTATGCAAATACATGTAATACGGTGGATCAAAAATTTAAAGAATTTCAGAACCTACTTATGAGGAAAAGATATTTTATGGTTTATAAATGAGGGGAAGATACAAAATAAAAACAAATTAGTTTTCGTGTTAAGTATTGCAACTAGGGAAATGAAATTTATGCATTTGAGCTTAAGTAAGTAATTTTAAAAAGTAATGGTAAAACGTAATTTTCTTTAAATTAAGTAGACGTTTTCGTACTTTTCAACATTAATTGTAATTAGAACTGTTACATTTAACAGACTCTTTGGTAAATAAATTTTTAAAAAAATAATAAAACCTGCTGCCAAAATTACAATGCACGATAAAGTGAAAAATAAAAAAGTTTGGATCGTAATGATTCGACGGTGTGTAGAGATAGAGATCTATGGTAAGAAAATGTTTAATGTGTAATGTACTTACACTTATAAAATTTTAAAATTAGAAATACCTTTATTGTCTGTCTCTTCTTCTCTATACCATAGAGCATCTTATCGCTGAGTAATAGGTTTCGATCGATTATATTTTTTTTTCTCCATATAACTGTAATCCACTGTAATTAACCGTAAAATCAGGCGTATAACGCGCATTCTAAGCACAAACGGATGCGCGTTCTACGTCGAGTATTGAAAGGCGAGATTTTAAAAAAAAAAAGAAAGATGAGCGTTGAAAAATTAGAATGCTATGTATATGGAAATATTATTTATTTAAAAGAATTGACATTTCTTATGTACTTAGAGGGTAGTAGTTCTAGAAGTATACTATTTTTTTCTAAAGCTTGGAATACTATTTCGAATAAATGACCACAAAACATAAAAGCGTTGCGCACGTCGTGTATATTTCAGGTTTCTTCGTAAAAAAGGAGGTGCGCTTTATACGGCGAATATACATAATTTTTTTAAAATGCAGCTTAAAATTATAGGTGCGCGATATTCACCGGATAATTATTAATTTATTGCGATAAAGCTCCCAAAAATCTATTAAGGGCTTAGGGAATGTTATTAACATTATGTCTACAGTACAGTAACTCAATATCAATTACGTGATAGAACTATTTGCAGGAAATAACGATCAGTCCACCTTTAATTATTAGCAAGGATCAATAATATTCAAGAATCTGGGAAAAACTGTCCCACACTTCAATTATTCAATTCCTACTAATAGCTCACCCTCGCCCTACACACACACACACGCACACGCATATATATATATATATATATATATATATATATATTGTTCAAATTTTCAATCGTTAATAAAATACTTATTAATCCAATCAAATTCAAAATTTTTTTTTAAAACTTGTATTGGATGACACTTGATGTTAATACAGTTTTTTTAAGTATTAATTCATTAATTACCGGCTAATTAAATTAATTACCGGTTTTCGACGCTAACTTAGATTCGTCTCCATTGTTGTAACAATCTTACTGTTATAACAATGACAACAGTTGGGGTCGAAAACCGGTTTTTCTGCCAAACTAGCCAAACCGGGTGTGCATTGTTACAACAATACATATAAACCATGCTCTTTTTTCAAATCCTACTATTAATTCACTATCTTTCTATAAATATATACACTTACATATATATATCTTGTTCAAATTTTCAATAGTTAATAAAATACTTTCTATTCACCCACTCAAAGTAGGAATTTACTTAATTTGTTTTATTACTTGTTTTTCTCTATTTATTCAGTATCTCTAAAAGCTATCTCATTATAAGTCAGTTATGTATTTCATGAGGAAATAAGTCAGTAAATTGCATTCCAACCCTAAGCTGTTTCAATTACTAATTCGTGATTGCAACTTAGTTAATGATGTGTCCTAAGCTGTCACCAGTTCGATCTGGATGCACTGGCCTTTTCCTAATGTTGAGATTCTCAGGCATTTACAGCACACGCCATCACTTAGAAGCTGACTGTATGTTGCAGCTAATTAAAATACACAATGCATTGTCACGACATCTAACACTCGCAAGTTGAATCCTTGTGTCATAATGTCAGATTAATTTATCACTGTTGCTTATATTAAGTATTAAATCGGCTGTGTGGAAAGTGACGATCTATGTACTAAAATGAAATCCATTCAATGCAGTTGTATTGCCATTACGGTTATATAATTCAGTATTCTATTAGTTTTTGCATGAGAATTTTGAAATTTAAATTTGAATTTTTCCCCTTTTTTTTAAGTAATTTCATATAATAACTAAGATAAATTGCTCTAGTTTTTGTAAACATTAAAATATCTCTTATCCTGATCGTCATTTCAAAAGTGAATCACACAGCAACATAACAGGATTGAAAAATTCAAAATTTGTTTATAAACTTTTGGTACAGAATGGGCCGCGTTTATGTAAATTTTTTTTAATGTTTACCCAATTTTTCCCATTTTAGTAATATTAATTTCTTATTCTCTTCTTAATTTTAGCATATTTTTCTTAAAATGTACAAAGCTAATCTAAAAACAACAAAAAATCCTCATATCTCCATTTCTTTTAAAAAGAAATTTATGCAAGTAGTCGGATACCTTAAGTCAAAAATTTTCTTCATTAAGACATACGTGTTCTTTCACACAAATTTAATTACCTTTTTCTTTTTGCGTTTTTGGTTCTTTTCTAATGTAAATGATTTGGTCTAAAAATATAAAATATTTCAAGGAATATTTTATGGTATTTTATTCATGCTAGGAAAAAAGCATGAATCGCTTAAAGAGAAATGTAATAAATATATTTTTGTATTTACGTATTATACCATTGAACGATTTCATCAAATCAGAAAGCTTTGCCAAATGCTGTGATATGCGGCCTCACATATGAAAAAACAACAACAATATTTTTCTCGCTTGTTCGAAAATAATCTATTTTTTCATATAAACTGTACCGTTTTCGAGCATATCAAACTGCATATTATTGATTGCGCATTAAAAAGTAATGATGAACTTACTTACTATCGCAACAATGCCAACGTTCAAGGTAACTCGCCAAGTTGGCAACTCTAATTTCGCATGTGCCATGTGCGTTAAATTGGCAATAAAATGTCTCATTTTGTATAATGTCACCAATACGGTTGCAAATATATGTAAGTACCAAAAATAACATTACTTGTTATAATTTCTTCCTCTTTTATTTAGTTGGGAAAACTTATTTATGTTTGGGATTTATCTTATGTGGAAGATAAGGCAATAGAGTACTTCGGTCCAATGTGATGGCTCTTATCCGGAGGACAACCTATACATCCTATAGATCCGCAGCCGAGTAACATAACAACTAGACAAAAGGTGGTCGCCTCTGTCCGGAGGCCGTTAATGGCTTATGAAGATACCGTTACAGTACTCTCCTAGGTAAATAGGTGAACGAACGAGATTTTTGTAATTACGAGCGTGTGAAATGTTGATTAAGTGAAGACTTTGGTTGCTGCGTCAAGTGAGTCTGTGATGATTTTAATATTATTATTATTTATTAACTATATTTTTTATTTAGTGCTCTTGTTGAGGGTAGATGGCGCCACTGTGGTTCAGAAAGTTGAGTTTTTCCTAATTCAGTCAAGGTCATCAATGTATGGCGGTTCTTATCCGGAGGGCAGACTGTACCTCTAGATCTGCAGAATAGGAGGTTAGACGAGGAAGCTATAGATCCCCTGCCAAGTAACATAACTGTTAGACAAAAGTGAACACCTCTGTCTGGAGACTGTTACTGGCTTATGAAGATACCGCTACACATAAGTCTTCGAAATACTATGCAGTTTAGCAAACCAGAATCAAATATGATTTCCAAGACAGCACTTGGATTTATACTTAGGCGAACTTGTATGGCGAAGTCTACTGATAAATACATTTGAATGCAATTATGGCGCTTTGGCTGACTAAATAATTCGGTTGCTTTAATATCTTTGGGGCATGAATTTGATATCGATACTCTACTAGCTTTTGGTATGATTTTTAAATCGCGGCAAATAGATTTGTTGCCAGCCTAATTCTACCAAATTGTAGGGGCAAAATATTCCAAGCATTTGGCTGAATAATCCATGGCGTACTAATATAAGTGTAATCAAGTGTAATTATTTCTTTTTAAAATACGTTATTTAATTCTTCTAAATCTTCGCCAAGTTACTCGTCAACGTGTTGACCTGGAAAGAATATGAGCGAAAATTTATTTTAGCGCATGCGCAGAAACAAGAACAGCATTTGGCGACGGTTTTTGATTTCGTGAAAGGATTTGACAGTACAATACGAAAGAAACTAAATTTTAATTTTTAAAATTAAATAACAAACATACAAAAGTAGGCGAAGTATTTTTTATACAGAAATCATTCATTAATATTTAATTTAATCCAATCATTGCAAATATAATCCTTAATTATCACACATTTTAACTCCTAAAAATAATAAGGCAATGAAAATAAAAGCAAAATTCGTATTTTCATAAAATATCATTTAGCTTAAGGTAAGGGAATCACTGCAATAAATATGTAACGAAATTACGTGGTTTAATTTTTCTGTTTAGTAAAAACGGCAATGATACTTACGTATTGACGTCACCTCTGCGAAATTTGCGCCAAGCGAAGCGCGCCATTTCTCTCACCCTAATCTGACTGATAATTTGTATTCACAAATAAAACACACAAGTAAGAATCTTTTTACTGTTCACTTTTGCAGTAATGATATCGTGGGGCTCAACTTTTGTTGCGGTGAGGTTAATACATAAGTACTACAGCAATGTTACATGTGTTGAAGTTCATATGTTATTACGGTACTTACGTACTACCGTAGACTAATTTCACAGATGAAAAAACATCTTCCATTCAAAAATTGGCACTAAATGCTATCAACGTTATTATTACTATGCATATAGGAACGGATTAAACTATTGGCTATAAATTGCGGAATTTGGCGATGTCTTTGGATTTGAGGAAATTGGTCGAAGGTATAATATACAAGAACTATTTTTTCATTTAGCTGTAGTCAAATAAATAGATTTAGAAAATAACTGAGATATAAATTCCATTTGACATTCTTAGGATATATTTCATCAGCTAGTTCAAATTAATTTTTAATTTTAAAATTTATATCTAAATTCTGAATATTTGGCATTAAATTTGAAAAAAAGAACAAAATGATCAATGTAAGAATACTTTTTTCATAATTTCTGTTTATTTCAGTATGAAAAAGTAAAAGAAAAAAAAAATCTATTTCCAAGAAAACATAAAATGTGATTGGTATGAAAAAGAAAAAAAGGAATGAGTAAGGGAAATAATACATAAGAACAAAAATTTCAAATCGAAAAATAGGATGAACTAAGGAAAAATGATCTTCAAAAGAAAATATCAAATCAGAAAGCAATGGAAAAAAAAACCATAAGAGAAACATAAAGAATTTTCAAGAGAGATGATTGATTTGAAACCTGATGACACATCTCATGTGAAGAACATTTTACTGTTTTTAAAAAGAAGCTCTGAAAACCAAAAAAAAAATATTATCAAATTTCAAATACAGAGAAAAAACATTGCAAAAACCGTTTTTGTTTGAAAAATTATAGATCATTTTTATTTAAACCATTCTTTACAAATGTATTTTTTAATAATCTTAGGCACAACAAAAATAATGTCAATATTTTTTGTTGTATCTCACCATACAGTTCGAGCATAACGAAATTAAATTAATTTATGAACAGGTGATAATCTTTTTTTAAATTTGAAAGTCTAATATATCGTACCTAGATGTACAAAAGCATACGTTCAATCAATCTAAAAATAAAGCAAATTAAATACAAATGCAAATATATATTGATCTAGTTACAGTAAAATAAATTTTACCATTAGATGTGTGTTCCATTAAATCATTTGAACTATTTCGGTGACTATTATTTTAAGTGTAATTTGAATTCCAATTATGCAACAAAAGACTGATCTAGAAATTCATTTTTCTATCAAAAGGTTTTTTTAACTGATTATATGAAACATATGTATAAATACACACACATATATATATGTATATAATTCTGATTCAAACCACCATATACAACAATAGAGTTTCAAAGTCCAACATTTTAGTGGTTTGCTGTGAAGATTCTGTTTTAGTACTTTTCACAGTTTATTTTAAAACACAGCAAAATCTATAATATGAAAATGTCTACATTTTATGTAAACAAATTTCTACATTTTGACAACAACCCATTTTCTACATTTGTGACAACCAACCAAGTTATAGCCTACTAAATTTGAATGTAATCTTTCGGCGTCTTCCTTACAAGCTGGTATAAGGATGCGTTTAAGTTAATTTAGATTTTAACACAACATATAAACTTTCATCGGTTTCAAAGAGTGTTGGATCTCCTGGAGTAAGCTCTGTGAACAGAAGTTTTAAAATCTTTGGAAGAATCCTTTATGGGTAATTCTTTGATATTTTCTGCTTAAACATTTTGGGAGAATTTTGCTTAATAGTATCAATGCTTTCATATTTCATAAGGATTTTTATGCTGGATTTTTATATTTTGGATTTTATATACTTTAAATTTCTCATTTATTTTATTTTGGTCTTTCCTACCGAGTTGCAAGGGAAGGTGGCGCCTTCAAACTAGATTTAACCCACTTATTCAGTCTAGAGTCCAGAAATTGCGTTTTGACTCCTTCAGGTTCTTGTTGTATTTCGTAGATTTGATCTTAATTTTTCCCCTGTTATGTTCTATTTTATATAAAATTTTTCCATATATATATTTATTTATATGCATATATACATTTATATACATATACATATATACACTGGTGTGCAAAAATTAAGGACGAACCAGTTTCAATATAAATTTACCAAAAGCATTCCAAATCAACACATTTAACAATAAGATCCCCAATACGTAAGGACATGAGTAATGTAAGCAACACTTACTAAAAGAAATCAGAGGATAAAGCTTTATTGAAAAGTAGCATGGAGCGCAATGCGACTGAAATATCCTGTGATGGGTGTCAGCAAAATATCCGGTCTTTAGTAGGGGATGTAGTCTCCCTGACTGCTAGGCAGGGTTTCACAGTCGTCTGCATGCTGAAGTGGGAGGTGTCAATGTGAGGCATTGCTGCCCATTCGTCTTGCAGCGCCAATCAGCTTCGGAATCGTTACTGGTGGTAAGGTACGAGATGCCCAAGCGTCTGCCTAGAAAATCATATACATGCTCCCGATGGGATTGAGATCGGAGATCGTGCCAGCCAATCCATACGTTCAATATCCTCACTCTCTAAGAGCTGTTCGGCAGCTTCTGTGGTGTGGTGTTGTATGGTGAAGGCATTATAGCGCCTCTAAAGACGCACATATGGAAGAAAGATCTCGTTACAATAGCAGGTCCCGTTGACTGAACCTGCGTCGAGATGTGAAGGTCCAATACGACAACCAAGCTGCCTCCCAAACGAGACACCCCACCTCCATACCTGGCTCCCTTTCAATGATGTTTCGAGGATGGTGCAGCTTCCCGCTCTCCAGATAGGTATAGGATGAGAATCCTTTACTCAGACTGAATCTGCTCTCATCTGTAAAATTACTCGTCCCCATTAATTGTCTCAATTCCATTATTCCGGCACCACAGAACGCCTTCTCCGATGGGCAGGCGTTAGAGAGTACACCGTACAGGGCGTCGCGTGCAAGCAGACCACCACCGTGTAGTCTTCTGGACACGGTAAACCTTGCCGATATCGGTCGTCCAGTCCGCCTGTGTCGTGTGTCTAGCGATTTCTCCGCTGTCTGCCGCCTGTTCTTCACTGGCCTGTAAGGCAATATACCGGTCATCTGGGTGTGGTTCCTCGTGGACGACCCATACTGAACCCCGGATAGCTGTTCCTGTGGTTGAAATTGTCTCAAGTCGACAAACGATGCTGTGAGCAAATCCGAACTCTGCAGCCACATCACACTGCGACCTTCCTCAACTTCCCAATGGTCGACCTCCGGTAAAAGCATCCAGATGTGATCTAACAGATTATTCGCCATTTCTCGCTGGGGCAGCAACTCAGTGTGATTTTGCTGTATACGGTGGTAATCTCTTTGCCAGAAATGCTAATCTTACACCGACAACATTCTTCTATAGACCTCCCCATTACGTCTACCTGCATATCTGCGCATGTGCTTACCGTACATCTCACTTCACTTAATCTCTGATTGGTCTTTCTGTCACTCTGCCTCTTCGTTCAGCTGATATGCTAATTTTTCGACCGTCCTTAATTTTGCATACCAGTGTATATACTAGCTGTTACCCGCCCCGCTTTGCTGGGTATTTCATGAGATTTTATAAATTTTGCTAGTTATATGAATAAATTATTTAAGTCCTGGCATTAAGAATTCGATTGTATTGAAAATATACGCCTTACTTCCCTCAACGCCACTTGGGGTCGATTTTCTGAAACGCATTTTGGCGTATCTCTGTCTATAGAGAATCTGCTTACAAAATTTCAGACTGGCCATCTAATAGTTTAAAAACGGAATAATTATTTTATATCTCCTTAACCCCCGCATTGCCTTGAGGTCTCCCAAAACCCATTTTGTAACGGATATTTACTCATGAACAGAGCTTATGCTACCAATTTTCAAGCTGGTAGGTCACGTAGTTCAAAACGAAATATTTATCCTACTCCCTTAATCCCCATAGCGCCACTTGGGGCTATTTTCAAAACATCTTGTAGCTGATATCTACTCTATAGAAAGGAATGTATTTATCAAATATAAAGACTTTGCGTCTCATAGCAAAATGGAAATAATTATCTATAACGGCCTAAGCCCCACCAACGCCACTTGAGGTCAGTTTTCACCGAACTCAGGGTTTCTCCACTCTATATGAAAGGAATCTGTTTACCTAATTTCAAGATTGTTCGTCGATTAGTTTAAAATGGAAACAATTATTTATAACGCCTCTTAACCCCGTAACGCCCTTGCGATTCGAATTTCGCAAAATCCGTTCTTAGCTGATCTACTCCATGAATGGAACATGTCTACCAAATTTCAAATCTGTAGGTTGAATAGTTCCGAAGATATCGTGATTAAGTCAGTAGTGAAACAATACAGTATATACATAACTCTGTGTTGTGTGTTGTGCTGTGTGTGTGTGTGTGTGTGTGTGTGTGTGTGTGTGTGTAGAGACGATGGTCGTTGGAATGAATTTCCTAATAATTTTATTTTTAAGATGATTGATGTTTTATTTTGAGTGGCATTGAAGAGACAGTGCTTTGAAATTGTAAAATCAATTTATTCAACATTTAACACATAGCGTTCGAACATAACAAGAAGCAGACAAGTAGACACAAAACACAAACCAAGTTACAGCCGATTACATGACGAAAAACAAAGGAATAATAGAGTAGTCTCCAGAAATATTGGTGTATAGATATATGTAGTTTAGAATACTCTCATTTGGTGGTTGGCTAATTTATTATTGAAACATGGGTCCTGAAGGGATGGACCACAGGTAATTAAAAGTTATTAAAGAATAAATTAATGGGATTACGCTTATATATAGTCGACTCTCGCTAATTCGAACTTTCTATAATACGAACCTCATGCCAATTCGAAATATATCCTCAGCCCTTAGAAACCTCGAACTGATATTTCAAACTAAAATAATAAATTTTGATACACTCAATATTTCGAAGTAAAATCTGTGACTGGCCTGACTACAGAAGTGGAAATTCGAAGTTATCTTATAAAGCTCTCGAAAATTCGAACACTCACAATATACAATCATGTACAATCCTGTAGCAAATAGGTTGGAGCTTACAAGTTTTGTGTTGTATTATCTCTGAGTGTCTCCCCTTTAACATCGTAGCCCTTTTGATGACCATCTGTCTGCTACCTCTTCTTGGTGTTTTCCAGGTCCTCAGGGAAAAAGACACTTTTATTGTTTTTCTTCTTCAATTGGACAATAGACTGACCACAACTGTTGTCAAGCGTCCACATCTTTCGATTAACACGTGTCCTTGTTACACACGTTTTCACAAAGAATGATCGCTTTGTGAAGAGATGCATAGGATCGTATATTTTTCGTTGGACTGACTTGACGATTTAGGGCTCATCTGTACGACTTATTGTATGCAGCACCAAATAGGGCATGGGCCGGACTGGACCGTTCCTTGAAGAACCAAGGATGTTGGGGAATAGTGTCTGAGGCAACTGGGTTTGAAATTATTTTTTTTCCTGTATTCTTTTAATACATAACTTTTAATTTTTGTACAATATTTATACTGCATATTATGTACTTTTTAAAAATAATGTAAAATAATTTTATACGTATTTACAATTGTTGTTTTAGTACATAGTTTCAAATTTAAATGTGTTAGAGAAAAAAATTTCTATTCGTGTATTTTGGGAGTTTTTTCTTAACGTCTTGATAATTCGAACTTTTTTATTTGTCCCTTCAACTTTGAAATATCAAGAGTCGACTGTACACATAATAGAGAAAGAATGAGAAAGAGAGAGAAGAAGACGAGAGAAGAAGACGTCACCTGAGAGTGGGCACCTCACTGTAATAACTACCACACCAAGTTAATGGAAGGACTTGACTCTCAACGGATTTAAGCTGCATCATCCCTTCTACAGGATATTTCTTCAACAGTACTTGTTTAGGAACAATAACTCGAACAATGTTGCCCAGGAGCTTGCGAACGTATTCACTTGATTGTCTAGGACTACAATTTCTTAAAGTAAAAGTTTGTTCACTATAAGAAATCTGAGAAATTTGTATACTATGTACTATATGCAGTAGAACCTGTTATTTCAGTAGTTCTTAACCCCTTAACTGCCAAAGAAAAGTTACGAAATTTACACACAGTGTCACAGTTTTTCCCACAGGCGCGCCTTGCTACACGTTTTATTGGGGGAAAAGGAAAGGCCGCAGCTTCCCCTCCCCTAATTTTTCATTTAAAAGAAAGGATAAAATAATAATAAATTTAAGAACAAATTTAATCCTCTGACTACAATTTATGAAACAAATTAAAAACATATCTGTTGTGAGATATATCCTGAAACATATGATTGAACCACATTAACCCAATTCTTCTCAAAGTTCAACATTCGCGACCAATATTCCATCATAATTTATTCGCCCCCTCCTCATACAATAATATTATATTCAGATTCAATAATACTAAACTTTGACGCAAAACACGACTGACTTTATTTAAGTTCCACCGGCGTATATAAACGTCTCGCTCAGCCAAAGCATTAATTTCCTCATTATTATATACGTCTTTACGAGATGCGATATTCTGTGCACTGCTATACATAAAGTTATTGCGAGAAACTGGAATCAATTAAAGGATCTTGACAATGTTTTGCAAAGGAACTACTTATTTCATATTATTTGCCTCTATATCCCCACTTGTTACATCATAGTGCGCCACCATTGGAAAACGGATTTAGCATTGGAAAACGAATCGCGTAACTTTTAATCGGCAGTTAAAGTTAATTATAAACCGTACAAATTATCAAGATAGGTGTATCAATTTTGTATATAATTTTATATGACAATTCCATGGGGCATTGGTAATTATTAAACTTGCTCTTTTGGCAGTATTGTTAAGTGCAGTAAGATACATTGTGTAGCACTGATGCATTTATAAGTGTAACATATCTCTCTATTTTTCAATATGCTCGCGACCCCCTCACAGAATTGTCACAACCCCCAAGTGGGGCGTGCCCCACAGTTTGAAAAACGCTGCATTAACCAATATCACATTCAGCGCATTCAAACAAAATATTAAAAAGCTTATATTACACACAATAAGTGAATATAACAGCTAATGAAAAATTGAAAAGAGCACACTCAAACGAAAAAACAAGAAAAATTTCTTAGCTATGAATTTCATCGTTCCTGCAATATACCCTCTCTACCAAATTCGTTCCCCACCACTTCTCTGAGATAAGTAAATTCTTTCAAACCCTGTCAATGTAGTTTTATTGTATTCCAAAGCCATGGAATTAGTTTTAAACAGAGCAGCACAATACAAAAAGTCCTCCTTTGGAAGAACGAGTATGCACGTACGGGCACTAAGAGCATGAGCTCAGCAGAACGTGTATACACGCTCGGAACAAGGTGTTAATGCGATTTAATTTTTGTGCGATTTGTTTTGTGCAACTTTTTGATATTTTGCGATATCTATTTTACTTGACGTTTATACAATTTAACGGCCTTAGTGTCATAATAAAGTTTTCTATCCGTACACATATACACACTTCTCAAGACTCTCTGTTTATTTATTAAAAACAGTTTGCCGACAACTCAAGTTCAATTGCTATCTCTCAACACTCTAGCAGCACGGAACTTTCAGTGACGGTGACATTATCAATAATTTTATAGTTTATGAAGATGGACAAGAAGTTCCGGATTCTTTGAGAGTAGATAAAATATATGCTGGTATCCCACTTCCAACAAATCGGAAAAGTATTTTCTTAAAATAGATGCCAATTCCGAAAGCAGTTTGAAATGCAAAAATTTGATCGAGATATCCGGCTATCACGACGTTTACGGCAACTGACCGACCGATCTTCGAGCGTTGTCCATAAAACTTATCTCTTACTTTAATGGTCCAAAATACTAATTGATTAGCCTGTATCTTAATGTGACGAAAGAGGATTTGAACTAATTCATCGAAGAATAATGCGGTGCCAGTTGGTGAATTCGAAATAAAACCAAGATTGAGAAAATACTAATGTTTATATTTACAATTAATATGTATCGTAAATTTACAACTTAAAGTCAAGAGTAATGGCGGATACATTATAATAATGCTTGAAGGTCGCTAGAGGCGGACAAGACTGCTGCCGGCCTCCTGTTTCTAGAATTTGGTGCGGCTGAAGTTTTAGTTGAGGTAATAGGGAAGCCGCACTAATCACATTAGGAGTGAGTGAGAACGATGCGATTTGGTTACGATGAGTAGCAGAGAATTATTAATGTACTTTGAAACTTCTCATGTATACAATGAGAAATTAAATGCTGTTAAAAATGTTCCATTTGTAATTTAATTACTTATTTTGTTGAACTCTTTGTCTAAATTCTGCGTAATAATTGCCTTATTTTCTAACGTACTTTCTATGCAGTGCCTCTCCACCATGATAAGTTTTCTGTAGTATATCGACAAAGTTTTCTTATATCTAAATTATTATGAACTTTCTCTGAATATTTTTGTAATTTCTTTATGCGATCCAATCTCGTACAAAAAGTTTTCTATACCAAATAATACATGTTATAGTATATACTCATAGGAAAACACTAATGCACCAGAAGTAATTGCGGATCGTAATGAACCGCATAAAGGTACATTTCGGGGAGAATCAAAGTGATGAGAAAAGAAGCGTATTGCATTACGAATAGCCAGTAGAGGCTTTAACGTCATTCTCCCGATGGAATATAACAGATAACCAAAGCTTGTTTGAGTTGCCTGAATCGATTTACAAGAGGGTAGAGATATACATGCCATTACGCGTTTTGGAAACAATAGGAGCACTGTCGCAGTTTGAAGGAGAATCATCGGCATGATGGAAGCTGGGTGGTCAGCTAGGCGCAGCTTATCAAAAGGAGTCTCTGATTGCGTGCGTTGTGAGGAGGTGTTGGAACCGGATCCAGGATATTCGATCATAATCGACCAGGCTCAAGCATCGCCCTCGATAGACCAGCTAATGTGAGAAGTACTGCCACATCGTAAGAAATGCACGGACACCAACTGCTCGATCGGTCGCCATCCAGGCACAGGGCACCCACAGCCTGTGTCTTCCAACCCTGCTGAAGGCGCCTGGCATGCAGGATATTCGGGATGGCGGGGCCAGAAACGTGTGCCTGCGATTTGACTCCGCATCGATGCCTCCGTTTGGAGTGATGCCGCTGCGATGAAACTGGACTGCAGCGGAGATGAAACCAGGTCGTTTCAGCGACAAATCACAGATGTGAAGTCCAGCAGGAGCAATCAATCGTGTCGTGTGAGACCCGTGGTGAACCTTCAACTGTTGCTTTGCAAAGACACATTGCTCTCACAGCTGGTGATGGTATGAAGTCACATTGCCTGCATCACGGTCACCCTAGTATTGATCAGCACCATGACTGCCCAGCGGTATGTCCTGACCTCCTGCCATCACAAGAGTTGCCACTCATGCAATGGCTCCCAAGCCATTTTCAAAAGTAATGCTTGGCCTCACATGGCAAGGATGATCACGCATGCTGTTCTTCACTTGCTTACTTTGGCCGCAAAATCCTCCGAGATTGTCTCCAATGGAGCATATCTAGGATATTGGGAGGCTAGTTGGGCATTCCACGAGTTTGAACACGATTAGAGGCAAGGTTACAAGCAAATATGTGGAATGAAATGTCTCACACACCATAGCAGGCTTGTATGCCTCAATGCCCGATCGTATCGCATGGTGTTAGCGTGTCCAGGGACTTCTAAATATGCATTAAATCATCCTTTCTTTTGAATTTTTCTGAAATAAATTATTATTTTCTTTGATTTTCACAATTTAAGCTTATATATAGTCACTGTATGTAAATTTCGTTTCTTTTTGACGGCCTTCTTGTGAGCTTAATTTTTGTCCGTGGATGTATAAATCTTTATTTATTGTCGCTGCGTACCTATTCGATAATGTGGAAACTTGCTATATAATTTTAAATTTTACATTTTACATTTTGTATGTAGAAATTATTTTAAGTCGTGAACTTCAACGGTATGAGGGCTAAGTCAATGACGACGGAAAGGTTCAAGGTCTTGTCGCAGTGTGACAACCTCTGTTTTTGGGACGAAGTTGAGGGAGGGGAGGATTTATGCGCGATATTAAAAGTTCTTATTTGGTGTCTGAATTCGAATTCGGAAAAGTCTGATTTGAACGTTTTTTAGTGGTTGTGACGTATTTTGAACCTTAACTTCTTTACCAAGTGAAAATTCGCATATCTTAACACTCTTTATACTCAAATAAAGCATTATTTACGTGATGATGAAATTTAAAATTATTAGATCAAATATTTATGGAAAATTTTGTATATTCTTAAAATTTTAATGAATCAATCCAGCTAATAACCCCCCCTAAATCCAGCTTATATAATAGAAATAAAAATAAGACCATAAAAATGAATAGTTTTTCATTTGCTTGCGCTTAATACATTTACTCTTCCTTCGACCAAATGGAAGACGAATGTGAATTCAACAAAAGGAAGTGGAAAAGAACCAATCCAATTGTTTGTGGGTTTCATTCCCTTGTGATTGTCATGAACTAATTATTTTCCTCTGTGTCTCTTCAGCGTTCATTTTTCTTCTATTATCCACCATGACAAATAGTTTGGCATTCGGGATTAATTGTTTTATGTCAGATTACTACTGTATGATATCGATCACATAATTATTATTTGAAACTGTTTTCTGGTTCATTTGACAGTAAACACAAAGTTAAAAGACATTTTTAAGGGAAATTTGATTGGTAACGCGTATTATTTTTTCTAGCCTGTTTTAATATTCGATATCTAATATTCATCAATGAAACATATTAAAAATACTCGATAACGTTTAAATGCATATCTGTTACAGAATTATTCTACGGAATAATTAATCCTATTGGATTTGATTTGTACCCGAAAAAGTATGTAAATTACATTACACAATGCAATTTTACTAAATTTCCTTAATTAAATTATACATAATATGGGTTTAAAAAGAGCATCTTATTGGCAATTAGGTTTTCTTTTCATGCTTGAATAACTACATGCGATTCAAAATATTTAATTTATCGCAAACTTAAGGCAAATTAAAATGTTTTAATACATTGTATTACTTTTGTACAAACGTTGTATTAAGTCACGGAACAATATCTGAAGTAACAACAAGCCAATTTATTTTATTTCCACTTTGGTACTTTTATACCAAATCGGATTGCTCAATTAAATTTCACGTGGAGAAATTAAATTAAACTCAACCGAAGCAACATGTAACAAATTTCATAGCGTATATCGTAATGCATAACAAATTAAAAGTGTGAATAAAACTCATAAGCAGTGATAACCTCTTGTAACCTACGTAACTGTGATAACCGAGTGACTATTTTGTGGGATATTGTTTCTCTCGAGTCGGGGGCTCGAAACCTGGTTCCCTTGAAGCCCCGTTTTTAGAGGGGTCAAAGAACGTTAAATATGTCGAACTTTAAATATGTAAACTCGAAGTCTTCACATTACCGTGGTGGGGAAGTTTGGACAGTTGAATATTAATTGAGATATCATCCTTGTTACTTGATAGAGGTTTAAAATTATGAGGGCCTGTTGGCTATATTGTAAATATAGCTTCAAAGGGCACCCAAACAACAAATCCAATCAAGCCGCTAGTACTTATTTAAGGTATCTGATTACTTGCGACAAATTTTTTTTTTTAAAAAATGGAGATATGGGAATTTTTTGTGGTTTTTAGATTTGTTTAGTGCATTTTAAGAAAATAATGCTAAAATTAAGAAGGGAAAAATAAAGTATTATTACTCAAATGGGAAAAAATTTGTGAAGATTTACAAAAAAAAATAACATAAACGCGGCTCATTCTGTTCCAAAAGTCTATGAACACATTTTCATTTTTTCTATTCTGATGTGTTGCTATGTTATTCATTTTTGAAATGACCTTCAGGATAAGAGATATTTTAATTTTTACAAAAACTAAAGCACTTTATCTTAGTTATTATATGAAATTGCTTAAAAAAACAGTGATTATATTAACATAAGGGACTATAAATTTTGTGATAAAACAATGATTGATGAATCTGAATGTTAAAATACTACTACTATTATACACAACATACAACAAATTTTAGTTCATAATTTTCAAAACCTTTTGAGCAATCGCTGTCCCCGTTTGAGCATTTTCAAAAAAAAACACACATTTCGAGTAAAACGCGATTTAAAGTATGACATCTTGCTTAAATTAATGCCATCTGCTTTTACTAAGACACTTGTAGTTTTGTTCTAGTGAGCGCAAAATAAAAAAAAGATATTTTTATAAAGCTAATATAATAGTTTATAAAATAAAATCATAAAAGAATTTGTCAATTTTATGCAAAATTCACTATTTTAGGATAGTCATATACCTTAAGGTAATCGTTGCTATTTTATTGCTTTATTTGTTTCACGAAAATGTAGTCCAGGAAACTAATCATCTAACCTCTGAAAAGCTATACAAGGTTATTCATCATGCTCTTTCCGGTTTGGAAGCTCTATAGAAAAATACAAACAATAAAATAACATTTGATAGCAGAGAAACACTTCAAGTTTTATTCACATATTTTGAAGGTGTTCTACGCGTGAAACCTTGGTTACATGACATACATCAATGCGATAGTTCAGTTCCTGCCGCAATCCACTTAACATGTGGTACTCTTAATTTTATTAGCGAAACATGTTATCCTTTCATGCAGTTCTGCTACACCACGCGGTAAAGGTGAAACGCAAACTTGGTCTTATGTGAAAGACCAAGTTTTCAGGTAACACGGAAGGTGTAAAACATGCTGTCAATAACATGGATTGTACCAGGTTCAGAAGACAGTAACTGGATTATTGCTTTGGTTTGTACCGTGTAACGACGGTTTCACAGGTAGAACACTTGTAAAGTTCGTAAATAAAACTTGAATTGTTTATGTGTGCTTTTAGATTTTTTTTTTTTTTTTTGCTGTATTCGTCTCTTGTGTTTTTTTTTCTATAGCACTTCAAAACCCGAGGGTGTTAGGGTATTATGAACAACTCTGTATTGTATCTGTGAAAAAAATTTATTTTTACGAAATTTTGAGACTAGAGCATTTGTGACGGGTTCTATCCTCGGATCTTCTACTAATCCTCTTCGGGAAACTATTTTTAATAGGATTTTAGTTTGAAAACCGCTTTCCGTGGAGATGACTTTATTTTATACTAATATAAATGCTATTTAAACCCTGTCATTGAGGTGTATGAGGTTAATCGTGAAATCTCGGAACAGTAGAAAGTAATCTGTGACTAGGAAGTCGTACGTGCTGAAGTTAATATTGATCTTGGCATCCACTTAGAGCATCGGAAGGAATCTAGAAGTTGATTTGAACCAAGCTGTTACAGTTCAGGAGGAGTTGTCTGGTGAAATATAAGTGGCTCAGGAGATAAGTGATTTTGAATAATCTTATAAGTTAGATTAAGAGTTTAGACTAAGATTGTTCCCAAAGTTATTGAATAAGTTGTAAATTACTTATAAAGTGTTAGATCTAAAATAAAAGTAATTATTTTTTTAAAAAAATAGTCTTATTCTTTCCCAAACCCTCTTGCATCTGCAAAACCTCCAGGTTGTGACACTTTTTTTGCTTAAATCTCAATATCGAAATTCGTTCACATTTACGAATTGTTGTAAAAAAAGTATATTTTAACCCGGCATTCCTCAAGCGAAAATAACAACGGAAATTCATACCCAAGAATGTTTACAATCTGTTTTTACAGTAAAATGAGCATACAAAGGTGAAAAATAGAAAATACGAGTACAATATGTTCAGTACACTTTTCACAAGTAAATTTAGTTTTTCTGTTCTTTTTATTAGGGCATTCAGTACATTGTTTATACACTCCTTTAGTCTTCGTTGAGAGTAAGTGTGATGTTTTCACTGGATCTTGTTTTTTTTTCTAAATTTGGTAGAATCGCTGCTTGTTGGTTTCTACATTTTGTACTTTCTTTTCTGTAAATCGAAATTCAAAACACTTCAGAAATCGACGTATGATTCGATGTTTAGTAAATGGTTTCTGAGTACTTAACAAAAATATTTGCCCATTTTTTTCTTGTCGCAACGTTCAACAACACAAAAAATATTGTCACAGGCTAACGATTACATTTTCTAGCCATTGAATATGATGTGGTTATTTTGTCAAGGCGATAATTCCTCCTTCAGTTAAACTATCTGGATGATTGCAATAGATGAATTATAATTCAGTGGTGCAACATGAGTGCCAAGACCTACTGTGCCCAACTCAGTATACGCTACCTTGGGCCCTGAGGTGCATGAGCAGATGTTCCGGCCAGGTGGTCAGTCTGACACGAAACCTCAGTGTATAAGTTCCCAAGCAAGCTTGGTGCTCATTTTATCAACCCACTGAAAGGATGAAAGGCTGAGTCAACCTTGCCCAGCCCGGGGTTTGAACCTCGAACATGTGATGTGGAAGCACGATGCACTAACCACTCTGCCACTGGGCTTCAGAGGAATCGTACTTGCTATTATACTCTTCATCATTCGATTCTTCCTCATCAACCCCTCAAAGAGACTTTTTTCATCCGAAAATACTGTTGTGCTATATCTATTAAATGCTGTATCAATTAAATTACTTAAATATCACAATTCTTCTTCATGGGCTTAACCATGCGCTATAGCGTAAAAAGATTTTAAAGCCTGCTCCTGCATTTGGAACTGTAACGGCGACTCACGCACAGGGTATGATATACCCGAAGAGGTGGTATCCAAAATTATATATTTAGAATTCACCTACAAGCTAAGATTTCTCAAAGGATATGTCCTTAAAGTCTATGACACGAGAAACTATTCATTTCCCAAAAGAGGTTTAGATGGAATTTTGAAAAGAAATAGGCAATTTGTATGACATACCCTGTGCGAGAAGTGCCGGGTTAACTGTGTATTAGAGTAGTAGAACATAGCCGTCGAATACAATTAAAATTGAATATAGCTTAAGAACAGATTGGATTAAAATATACAACTATGATAGTTTTCTTATTCCTTGTATTTTTCAACTGGTTTTGTTTGTCATAATAGGGTCAATTTCATTTCCATTTTAGTAATTATTATGTACTTACATTAAACTTTTATTTTTTATCAAACATATATTTGCCTTTAAAATAAGTTTTATTGAGATTACCTATTAACTGTGTTAAGGTTTACATCCATTTTACTTGTATGTATTTTTAACTAAACATAAATCTGCTTTTATTTGTATTACTATTATTTCTTGTTAAAATAACATTTTACTAGTTTGTGAGTATGCTTCAATCCAGTCTTATTTTCTATCAGAAACTATTTACATTTCTTACACTTTGAGACACCAAAAGAAATGTCTCCCATTCTGCTTCTGATTGTTGAAAAGCAAGCGTAAAATCGACCTCAATAGCCTCAGACAAAAATCACCTCAGCGTAAAATAACGGGCAAAATTTCATTCACTCGTTCCAAAAGTAGCATACTTTCTGGCCAACTTTAATGGCTCCGGGCCAAGAAAAAAAGTACTCTCAACATTTCTACGTTGAAAAGTATAAAATAAACAATTAAATAGTAATATAGGAAAATGACTACAATAATAATAAATTTCAATTTTTTTTTATCTTCGAACACCAGAAGGTATTTACTGCTGTTAACTGTTTTATTTTTATGTTTTATTAATGTGTTCGTGTACCTTTTGGAAAAACAAGAAGCAGGTGGTTTTGTCTGTGGTATAAGATAACTAGTTTCTTTCAACTGAAAAAGAAGCGTTATGTTCCATAAAATATGGTCGATTCATAAAGCGATATTGAAACATTTATTTCAGGATTCTAAACTGAAATTAATGTATCTTTAAAAACTATTAGATTGCTCAGAGCGATGACTCCGTTATTTTATTAGCATGATATATTATTAAGAATTTTTCCAGTTTAAATACCTTAGGATCATTCGCGTTTCTCTGTGAACGTTTAAATGTCAGATGCAATTGCAAATAGTTACAAAAAATTTCATTAATGTGAAGATGTTATTAGCTGGAAAAGTATTTTTTCCTTCCCCTAATGGCTTTCCATATCATTGCTATTAAATTTTCATGAGAAATAAATTTTAAAGCCTCACTTAAAAGTTACAATTAATTCCTTTTATGTGTATGTTTTCTAATATTTTTTTTACTGTGAGATGTATATATTTAGAATATAAAGAAATTATTTAATGGATAGGTATTTTTCCCCTTCTGGGAACTGCATTTATTATTCAGCTTTTCCCCGCTAATTCTAGGAGTATAAAAGTATGGGAAGTCTTTGAGAGTTTTCCATTATTTTTCAGGATTTTATTGTCAGTAAAAGTTAAAGGGCAGAAGTAATAACAAGATTTTAAAATTCAACATTAGCAATTTCTTACAATAAATTAGTTTTAGAAACTCAGTAAGTGTTTCTTTTTTAATAGTTTGCTTTTTATTCATTTGTGCTATTTAAATACATTTATTCGCAAATTTACCGGAAGTTGGTACGTAAATGTCTGGATAAAAGTTTTTTATTTATGAAATTTATTAAATTTGGCATTTTAATGTGCCAAGAAAAAGTTTTTTCTCCAGACAGTTTTTAATTTCTCTTCATGATAAACAACTTTTTTATAAACGAATAAATTTGCAGGGTGTGTAGGAGGTACAGAGATGTTTCGGAATTACATAAGAATGCAGGGTCGCACAAATGCCGTAGATGCGAGCTATGGTGCAGGGAAGCAGAGAAAAAGGAAAGAAACATCAACACATTAATGCGAGTGAGTGAGTGAGTGTATATTAACGTCACACTGTTCAGCTACACGAGGGTTTCTGGCGACGGACCTCGTAATTTTGAACCATAGTCAAGTGAGACATTAATGTGGGACAGAAAACATTTTATTGAATGGTTGTACTACAACAGGTGTTCGAAATTATTACCGGAAGTCGTCTGGTATACCTAAGAGTGACTCTGCACGGAATTTCTTACGTTCTGAAAGATTCCTGACATGTCGGGTATCCTCCTGGCAGCTACAGATATTCGAACAATGATGTCTTCAACTGATGGAATGGGCATCTAGTATACCTAAAAGAACCAGTTAACTCATTAAAACACTAATTTCACATTATTTTCAGTTCACACTTGTGTAGGTCGAGTGATGTGGAACACGCCTGGTCGGGTAACAGTCCTGGTACAACGCCGAGCAGTGTGACCGTTTCAATCCGCATCTCCATACACTATTGACATGTCGGCTGTCCTCCTTTGAATACGGGTTCATCTCACCACCTCGGAAAACTGCTCCCAAATGACGACTTCCAGCAGGAGTGGTGTTCACGAAACCTTATGTTCAGTGTCATCAAAAACAAGACTGCCTGGATCAATCTACCAGAATGTCATTAATCAGATGCAGTGCCACTGTTAAACATGCCAGACGACTTCTGGTCGCAATTTCAACGACCAGAAGTCGTTTTTGTAGTACAAACGTTTAAAAAAATGTTTTCTGCCCCATTATTGTGTGGCTTTTTCTGTTCTTTTTTCTTCTTTGCACCATAGCTCGCAACTACGATATTTCCAATCCTGCATTCCAATGTGATTCCGAGGCGTATCTGTAACCCTTACACATCTTGCAAGTTTGTCGGTCTGGTAGCGAATTACCCAATGTAATGTCTAGAATTTCGATATGAATATTAAGACATATGATCTTCCTTCTATTTATTATAAAAATTAAACCACGTTTTAGTTTTAATTCTGCCTTTGAGTCATAAATCTAATATGTGATAAATAGAGGTACATATTAATATCTGTCTGAATTATTAAAATATAATACAGAAAATTATTCTCAGATCGCAAAAGAAAATTTTTTTATCACTTGAAATGAAGAAAGACTTGTGATTATTTTCTTTCTGAAGTAAACCAGCTTTTAATTTTTTTTTTTATTTGATATTTATTTCTGAAACAAACTAACAAATGTTTCATGCATTTTATAACTTTTATCTTCCAAATTTTGTGAAATTGTTAAAAGTATATAAAGAAAAATTCAGACTAAAAAAAGTACTGTTCTTTTTCAAATTTTATGAAGTGAATTGTATTGCGCCCCTTTAATTCTAGAGAATATTATTTTGTATTTATGTTTTAAATTTAATGTATTAATATTTGGAAATGAAATAGATTTTTTTCTTGTAACACAAAATTTGAAACAAAAGTTGAAACGAGAGTTGGCCGGAATCTCTTTTCATTAAAAATGTATTACTTTGAATAAAATTTTTCCGACAAAAAAAACATCCTTGAAAATGATAAATACATACAAAATCATGAAAGATAATGAGAATAGTGCGCAAGTCTAGAAAGCGATCGACCTCATTTATGAACTCGTCACTTCAATGGAAGATTGTGCAATCAAGATGCAGCTACAGATGTGAGAACAGATAATAATTCGAAGGCTCCATATCTGGGCTGTACGGTGGATGTTGCATCAAATCCCACTCCAGTGTGTAGAGCGTCCTCATTAACATGTGTGTTTCATCTTGATGAAAGAGAATCACCTTCTTTCTGAACTCTTTTTTTTTTTTCGTTTTTCGCGCGAATGGCATCACAAACTTTGATTAGAGTATTCCTATTGTACTGTTGATAGTTTGCCCGCTTTTAGGTACTCCTTATAGATAATTCCACGAAAATTTTACCAGATACAGAGAAGCACCTTCTTGTATGTTAGCGTTCATCTTGCAGCCTAATCTGCTGATTCCCCGTGTGCTGACTACCCTCCTCTGTGGCTTGTATTGTAGTACACCCATTTTTCATCACAAGTCACAATTCTGTCCAGAATGTTTTAATTTCTGTACAGAGCCAAACAGGCCATTTTTTTCTTGCTTTTGTCTTCAGCAATCAATTCTTGAGACAACCAGCACTTAAACAATATATTTATGCGTTAGAGAGCATTGACTATTGTTTTTTTTTTATAAACGTTAAGCTCTAAAGCAATAGTTCGTGTTGAATCATGTCTGTCTTGATTAATAAGTTACTTTAACTGATCACAATCAACCTCAATAGGGAGGCCAGAACGTGGTTCATTTTTAAAGTTGAAATTTACAGCTTTAAACTCTCGAAACTAAACTTTTACTGTATCATAAGAAACAGTATTCAAACCTAAGCTTCCACGCACTTTTTGTGGCATTCAGTTGCACTGAGTTTATTTCGGAATTCATAGTATATAATCATTGTGATCTGTTGACGTGATAACTCCATTCTAAACACTTTTTTGATGCCCAAGATAGAAAGATTTCACAAACATATTAAACAAGGGGTGGCCAACTTTTTGACGGGAGTGCCACGATATGATAAAAAAGAATTATACGTGCCACTTCCAACTTTTTCAAATATTAAACAAACAAAAAAGGTGAATTTTTTTTTACTTATTAGCATATATTGTGGGATTTTCACGCAAATAGAACATTTTTTAATGCAAGTCTATGTAGTGGAAATTTAAAAATAATGTAACAAAAAAGACAAAAATATACTACTTAGGTTCTATTGTTAGTAAACTTTTCACAGGTTCAGCAATTTAAGTTAGGCATAAAATAAAAAAGTGATTTAAAACATTTAATTCTAAATAATTATTAAGCCGTCAGTACTTACTTAATGTGGCTTTTGATATTTCACCCCCCCCCCTCAATCATATATGTTAGGATTAACCCTTAAAGCTGCTATAAAATTAAGTTGTTTTTCGTGCATGTCAGCTAGTTTTGAGAGAGATTTTGTGTGTGTGTGTGTCAAAAAAAGAAAGTATTTATCCACAAACATGCTGGTCCAAATTTTGTGGGAAATGGGGCTGTCCAACATAATGGCATTTCAATAAAATTGTGGAATTTATTTATTAATTACTATTACTTCAAATTTTTCAATAAGTCTTCACGTGTCACTATTACTACCTCGCCGTGCCACACTGTGGCATGTGTGCCGTGGCTTGGCCACCCCTGAATTGAACAGTCGTTTAGTTCCAACTTTCAAATTTAGGATGCAAAAACCCGTTGGGTGAAAGGTTAACTACCCCGAGAATAGCCGCTGTTAGCGCGGAGGTATATCCCCTTGGGGGAAAACTATTTACTCAACCCAACATTAAAACATACCTTGTTGTTTTCCTTTCAATGATACACTGCTCGTGGGAAAAAGAGTTTTACAGAGAAAGTACTCTTCCCAGTATTTCCTTAAAAACGATTATGGAACACCTAGAAAATGTGTGTAGGATTACTTTTATAGAGTAATTGGCGACAAATTTGGTAAAAAAATTATGTTAACAAGAGCTTTTGAGAAGTCACTGGCATCATAGCCTTTCTGGAAATTTCCGTGAGGTTATAAAATGACTGGGTTTCCTCCCACTGTAATATCAATGATAATGAGAAAGCTGATTTTCTTGCTGAAAAAAAGGAGCTGACGTTTTTCAGTGCTTTCAGACAGAAATCCCGATCTCTTCTATAAGCAGAGTTATTAAAAATAAAGTGGAAAAGACCTCGGAACTTTATTTAAATAAACAAATTTGTGGTAAGTCGTAGAGGGAGACGCTAAATGATATCCCAGATCACCCTAGATGGCATGCAGTTACTGCCTTTGGAATGGAAACCAGGCACAACTGTCTTGCATGTTATCTATTAAAACTAAAGCTCCTTCCCTCTCCAAAATGTGTTTGGTGCAGGGAGATTTTATCAATGAATGCTGAGCACCTGGATATTCACCCTGCTGTCTCTGGTAACATCTACGATAGATACTGTGGCCAGAGAGCAGTTACAAGCTCTGCAATCTGACTGACTTACTGATAGTGTAATTGCTTCTTCTTATTCCTTTTCTTTTTTTATTCTTTGTTTAGTGATTTTAATTTGTTGTTAGTCTTTGTGTGTTGGGATTGCAATACCGGTACTTACAAGTTTAAATACCTTTCTTCGGTATTCACTAGAAATTTTGTAAATTGTCTCCACTATGTGTTCAGGAATCGCCAACAAAATTATAATACATAATTTATAATGCAATACAAAATAAAAAGAAAAATATAGAGACTAACCAATTGAAATTTAATCAAGTTTATAGAATATTTTTAAAAATTTTTTTACCCACAAACCTATTTACATTCAGAAGAATTCGATATAGTTATCGATATTGATGATGACAATAATGTCGATAGGGAAAAGAAATTCTCTGGAACAAAAATTTGAATTAGCATAACTAAAAAAAAAAAAATCAACAAACCAAAATACAATACAGAAATCAGTTATATCCCAAACTATCCGACTAGAAATGATTTACTTGAAGATGAGGGATTTACAGGTAATTACTAGAAAAAAATATATCGCGCATTGCTAAAAGTACCACCAACTAGCATAGATACCAAAAGAGCGTTTTCGACAGTTGGTAATTTCTACACAAAATTAAGTTCAGGGCGTAATGACAGTACAATTGATGCATTATATTTTCTTAAGATCAAATTTCAGAAATTTATAATAGTACCACGGACTGAATAGTGATATTTACAATTTCTTTGTGATCTAAGTAAATAAGATGTTCCTGTATTTTTTTGTGATTCTTTATTTACTATTGCAATTTTTTTTGCAATATTTACACTCTCTAATAAAACAAAGAAACGCCTATGTTTTCTTTATTTTTCTAAAATTTCTACTACCGATATTAAAACCGGTAAAATGGCATTAACATTTAAAAAATACCGAATACCGTTATTGAGCTTTAGGTTCGATATTGCAATCCCTACTTGTGTGTTTTTGTGTCCGATATTGCAATCCCCACTAGTGTGCTTTCGTGTCCGATATTGCAAACATTTTGTATGTTTCACTCTAGGCAATGATATATTTATCAAGTGCTGCTCCTTAAATAAAAAAAATTCGTACTGAAATATAACTGATTTTGTACATTTTTAAATTATTTTCTTACTCCTGTACTGTTTAAAATCAAAGACATTCCCAATGTTCTGCACAGTATTTCAAATCAAATGAAAATCAGATATTTTACTCATAATAAGGTACCTAACAATTATTAAAATAGAATAGATCTTTACTGAAATGTGAGTGACATAAATCAAACATAAGATAAAAGTATTAGTAATATCGAATTGGTATGTTACAAAATCATCAAGACGTATTTACGTAAAGCAGATACATTTAAAATGGTTTTCACAGAAAGTCAGAATGTGTCACAATAAGATATCTGAAATGAATTAATTCTCGATTAATGAAATCTTCAAATGTATTTTTCATTTTTATCTATCAAGATCTTTTATAATGAAACGACTACAATAATGATGATGGATTATTTCCACGAGAGTATCAAACATAATGTGTCTAAGCAACGCAAAATAAAACACAAGTTAATCCCAAATGTCAAATAGATTGTCATGGGGGATAATAGAAGAGAAATTGATGCCGTAAAGGAACATGAAACGAGATAATTAACTCGTGATATTCATTTGAAAGTAAATATAAGGAAAGCATGTGATTGATTGATATGATATATCGATGATTCATCAAATAAAAAAGAAAAGAGTAGATCAATCTTAATAAATGAGCAAAATTTTAAATAATTCTGTAATTTGTCTCTATTTATTTAAGTAAAAGTCGTTTATACTTGATGGATTTAATCATCGAATATGATTTAAAATTTTCTGAAACTCATTCGGATTTTCTTAATTGTTTATATTGTAACGTAGATCGGGTTTCGAGGATTTTATGCTATAAGTCTCAAAAAGCAAAAAAAAAAAAAAAAATCTTCACGAGAAGAAAATACACAGATATGTAAATTTTGCTTTTGTGTAAGTAAATCCTTCCCTAGGTCCCCTCCCCACCGTCAAGGTAATTTTATTGGATTCTATTCGGAGTAGTTTTACTCATAGTTGCGCAAAGAAAATCATCATATTTTGGCAGGACGTAGTTATTCGTTTGGGACACTGAACGCATCGGCTGAGCGAAACGGATATATTCACCTGGGGGCAGTTAAGGGGTTAATATATCATTGAAATATTTATAAATAATTTGTTATCAGTACCTATAAAAATGGATGAAAAACAGGAAATTTTCTAAAAGAAGAAATTTTAAAGCATATCGTATATAAATAATAATTTAAATTTTTAATTCATTTATTTATAATTAGATTATTATCCATATTTTTGTTAATAGATTCTTCAGGGGCTCAGAATCAGTTAACAATATTCAACTAAATTCAAAATGTAACAAAAAATAAGATTTATATTCTGAAGAGTTGTGTTATGTACTTAAATTAAATCTGAATGTAATAAGACTTTGTAAATACTTTAGCTGTTAATTAAGTCAGTTTTCTCTAATGTAGCAAATACTTTTAAAATAAAACTTGTTTTTATTCCATCAAAGAGTTCCTTCCCACCTTTCTTTTTTATAAATATCAGAACAATTTGTGTATCTAGTTAAGTGAAAAGGCTAAAATAATATTGTTAGTTTTAATCATAACATTTGTATATTTCAAACTGTTTTATAATAATTAAATCAGGTTACGAGAAGATTGATCAGCAATGGTTGCTTGTGGCTAATCGGCTTATGGTGAATCCGAGAGTGAGGACATGTGACCAAATGGTCACGCAAACGTGGATCCCAGGAACGTTATTCATCCCTGCGATTGATAGTAAGGAGCACTTTCACGTGCAAGGGTAGGAATCACATCAATTTTAGGGTTAGTTATGCGCAGTTGGACAAATTCAATTTGAGGACTCGTGACTGTTAACATCTCCTACGAGATGCATTTTGGGAAAACAATTTCACTGCTTCGTATATTTCATTGGGGAATTTAGAAAGTGATTAAGGGGTTTCTAGATAGTTAAAACCATATTATGAAAACGTGATTTAGCCAGTATTTTACTCTTAACTGGATTTCTTTTATTTGTATTCTAAAATTAAAAAATTACTGTTTTAACAAATATATTTTGAAGATATCAAAAATGTCTAGAATGGCAGTAAAAATTTCACTAATTATAATTCAGATATATTAAAGTATTCGACTACTTGCGACAACATTTTATTTTAAAAAAATGGAGATATTGGAATTTTGCTTTTGTTTTTAGGTTTGTTTAGTACATTTTAAGAAAAATATGCTAAAATTAAGATGATAAAAAGAAATTATTAGTATTAAAATATGTGAAAATTTACAAAAAATAACATAAATGTGGCACATTTTGTATCAAAAGTTTATGAACACATTTTCAATTTTTTAATTCCGATGTGTTGTATGTTATTCATTTTTGAAATGACCTTCAAGATAAAAGATATTTTAATTTTTACAAAAACTAGACCACTTTATATTAGTTATTATATGAAATTGCTTAAAAAAACAGTGATTATATTCCCACTAAGGACTGTAAATTTTGTAATAAAACAGTGATTGATAAATCTGGTGGTTAAAATATTTCTACTATTATACAGAACATACAAAAAAAAATTCAGAAAATTATTTTCAAAACTTAGAGCTAATAAGCAGATATAATAAACAGTTTTAATCTTTTATATTAGATGACGTAATATCGCCAGAGATGATATGTATACATTATATCAATTTAAATGTGCCTTTATTATGCCAGAAAGTACTTTGTTTTACTTCATTTCAGTCAATTGATTTTTTTAAATATTTTATTTTCGATATGCTCACGCCCCCTTAGTGGGTTAATCACCCCCCCCAGAGGGGTGAGCCTTACAGTTTGAGGAACGCTGTATTATATAGAATGTAAACAACAAAATTCAGTTTATTATTTTCAAAACTTTTTTAGCAATCGCTGGCCCCGTTGGAGCATTTAAAGAAAACACATTTCGAGTAAAACCGTTTTAAAGTACGTCATCTTGCTTAAAGTGTAATGGTGTCTGCTTTTACAAAAACACTTGTAGTTTTTGTTCTAGTCAACGGAAAATAATAAAGTCGGTATTTGTATCAAGCTAATAAGAGTGCCCATAAAATAAAATCATAAAAAAATTGTCAATTATTGGCAAAATTCACTATTTTAGGGTAGTGGGATACCTTAACATGTTAACTCATTTACAATTTCATAATAATAACTTGTTCTCTCTTACAGTTTAAACAAACTTTTTTTTTCATAATTATTGCGTTATTTCAGTTATGAAAAGAGATATATAAGTAATTATTGCATAGAATTTTTAAAAAAAGATAAACATATTTTAATTCATATATTTTTATGTTAGTTTATGTGAAAGGACACAGTACCAGATGCAAAAAAGAACTTTGATGCATTTAGAGGATATCAGAATAATCCAAAATATTTTTTTGCATTACATTTGATACAAATATGATATATTGAGACAGATCATTGTTCTACTTTCTACGGATAAACTTTTGCTGTCTTGAATTTTTAAAATTAAAATTTATTTTGTCTTACTGAGATATTGTTGCTTACTTTAAAACTATTTATAAATGGTATTCAACTGAGAAATATATTTCACATAGCTATTATGGAATAGTGAACTAATAATCTGATTTATCTCTAATTTTTCCATCTGAATCTATTTATCATACGGAAAAGAATCAAACATTATCACTATGAAAGGAATTTTAAATTATTTCTTGTATTTATTATTCATTTGAATATGTAATAATTTAAGATATTTATGCAATATATAATTAAGTTAGTATATTACGTATTAATTTTATATATTTAATCGATCGATTGAATAGAATTAGCCCTTCTGCTTTGAAAGTTATGAAACATTGTGTGATATTTGTTCTCCTTTGACATCTGTCTCGATATGACGTTTGTACTCCTCAACCAATTCTACTGAAAACGTGTGTAAAATGCTGTTTTTATTGAAATCACATTTTCTTATTTCGAAAAATGTTTATATTTCGTGCAGTAACTATAGGATATAGTATGATAAATAATGGTTGAAATGGTGAAAGTGTTATTGTATCATATAAAAGTCAAGTGCAATTTGTATACTATTTGAAAAAAATATATATATTTTAGTTTATGAATTATATATTTTGGTATTAAAAAATAAAATATTGTTTTATTCTAACTATATTTACATATTTCGTATACAATTTTGCACATTTTGTGCGAGTAACTATCTAATTAAAATAATAAGTAATAGACCTAACAGTAAAATGTAACAATGGTATTGCATCATAAATAAAAACAATGTACACACATAATTTGTATATTTGAAAAATAAAAGCATTTAGTTCATTATGCAGTTAAAACTATGGAACCGTTTTTTCTTTTGAACGAAAGCCTTAGCTCGTCAGCTAATAAACGAATATTTCTAAAAAAAACTAAAAAAAACGAGTCTTACAGTAGTCGCATACGATGTGTAACATCTGACATGTTATCGTGGTAAATTCGCAATAGCAACTTAAATCCTGAAAAAAATGAACCGAGTATGATTGGAAATAATTTTGTATGGAATATTTATATCTTTAATGAAAATTTTATTTAATTAACGCAAGGAATAACGCAATTTTTTATCAAAAATAATTATTCTTGTTCAATTTGGGGAAGAGCGGTAATGATAACTTGTGATAACTTAAATATGACATATATACTTGTGATTTCAAAGTATTTAAAAACCATTGAAAAATAGCGTCAATAACAGTACCACTGTTAGTCGTCGAAAAATTTCGATTTGTGTTCATTTCGAGCTTGAGTTCATCATTCAAAAAAGCTATGAGGGGCTCGGCTTCTAACAAACTGAAGTTAACTTTAAAATCACCACTTAAAATCACTGAAAGCAAGTGATAGTTAATTTTTTTTAAAGAGAAAAACCACTTTCGGTATATGGTATAAGTAAAAAATGCAGGAAATCTTTAATTTTTTGAACCGTTTGATTCGGAGAAATGTATCCGACCACCGAAATCACTGTTTGTCCATTTTCAAATAAGCATTCTGACGCACATATGTCCTCAATATCTTGAATAACAATACCCAATCCACTTGCCTGAGGATAAGTAATATCCATATAGGAGTCACAACATGTGAGTTGTTCTGTTTGCGATAGATCGCAACACCAGCTGCGCTTCTTCTTTAATCTTAAAGTGAGAAAACAAAACACAAAAACAAAGATCCCAACACCTAGACCGCAGGGGGGGGGGAGTCCCTCCCGAATGTAGGAGAAAAAAACAGAACTTCAATGGGAGGGTAGGGAAGAGACACCACCAAACGCGCTGATCCGTCAAATTAAATAGCACGCGCTTCCCCAACTTCCTGTTACGCATTTCCGTCCCTTTTCACGAAATCACTCCCACTAATCTCCAGCAATCGAGAGGAAAGATGTTACACATCATCAAAAAAAAGGGAAATGACGTTTTACCTAGTTTTCCAGCAAAGTGTGTAGTTCTGGATGATGTGCGCTTAGCCAGTATGGGAAATTGTATGCCTAAGATGGTTTCCAATTATAGACGATGTAGGGACAGGAGCAAAAAGGGACAAGAAAAGAGGACCCGCTACCTGTGTACAGGATGGGATCTCCCCTTGTGTGCATTGCCACTTGCTTCTCATCCTTTCACGCAAATAATCACCATTAAGTTTAATTTTTTTATGAAGGTGAATGGCTCCTTGGGAATTATTCTTTCCACCCCTAAAATTAAAATGTAAACATAAAATTAGGCACAATAAAATAGGTTTCCTTAAATGTTAGTGTTTAATTGTTTATAAAACATAAAAAAAAACTGCGAGGTATTTAAAAGAGAAATAGATGGTTCAAGAAAGGGTTAAAATAACATAAATCTGTACTTACCTAATAATATAAAACTTTTGTATTCAAATGAATGTATTTCTTATGAATAATAGAGGAATATGTGTTTTTGTGAATACACTTCGACTGAAATTTGTGATAAATAAAGAATTTGTATGTGAGTAAAGAAAAAAAAACTTGCTTACATATAAGAAACAAATTTTTTGAACATATTTTTTTCTCAAAAAAACATTTTTCCGCAGTCATTTTGTGGTAATACTGTATTTCCATGCATATCTAAAACATTAAAAAATAAACTCTTAAGGAATTTAAAAAAAATTTATTTTCTAATATCTGTTATCCTAAAATAAAATTATTACTAAGCTGCGATTTTACAGTTTTAGTATCTTTTAAGGCCTTCTTCAATTTTACCTTTAAAGAAAACACATAAGTGAAAAGAAATGCACATTTAACTATAGAATGAAAATACAAGTCAATTTAGAAATAAACTCAATCGAATATGAGCTTTAAAAAGCATTATTCCAGATAAGTCTAGTATTTTTTTTATTGTCACATTAAAATATACTTTGCGACACAAAATGAAAAATACATAGAAAAATTAAAATATAATAAAACTCAGGTAAGGGAACATAAATCTACCAGATATTGTACATAAATACTTATACTTTTGTAAATTTAATGTTTTTATTATCTGTATATTTTAAGTCATAATTTGTACTAAAATTGATATGATTTCAATTCTGAAATAAGAATATATATTTCTTCATTTTCACAATAAAACTTCCAAAATAATTTTTGGTTTAAATAAACAAAAGATGACTCTCACACACAAACTCCCATTTCCTGCAAACATTATTTCCCTTACATATGTATATTTTGGCTCTTTTCAGCCGAAAATTATAATTTTCAACCGAATATATTGTTTACTGTCCTAAGTAAAAATTAGTCTGATTTTACTAATGATGAGTCTCTCACAAATTTTTTCTTTCAAATTAATCAAATTTCTCCCAGCAAATTTTAAAAAATATATTTCTGGTTGTTGTAGAAGCTGTGTAACTAACTTAACAATAAACTCAGAAAATAAGGTACATTGATTCGAAAAAATACTCTTTCTGCGTTTAATGAAAAAAGTAAAACTTTGTTGTGAGATTTCGGAAACACCATTCAGGGTCTTACTTGGTTAGTTAAGAAGCTTCATTTCTGGAAATCAGATTATTAATTTAACGATGAGATGCGCGCTTATTTATCTTTCCTAATGAGGTAGCGTATTTGCCTCAAACTTTCTATTCAATTATTCAGCACATACTGATCTTCAAACTAAAATTATACAGCTGAAATTCATTGTGGAACAATACAAAAGACGATTGTAGGAAAAAATAGTAAGAGCTCCAAAATAAAAGGCTGATGACCCAGGCAACAAAACAGCAAAAAGGGTTTTCTCCTATTTTTTTTCTTTGTTATATCAATTTTTAAATCCAATTTATGTAATGAAATTTAAAGAGTAAAATTAAGATTTTACTTTTCTACCTTAGATAACACATGCTAAAAAATTGCACATTGTTCATACCAGTAAGCTATGCAATTGTTATAACTATTATTAAAAATTTTAAGAAATGTAAAATGATTTCCTAATTAGAACTCAGTTTTAATTATTGAGTTTAAATTTAATATAAAACATGTTTTGTATATGAACCCCTTACTTTTTTAAATTCAGATATAAGGAAATTCGTAAGTAATTACTCAATGGAAATCATATTCCGAGATGCGTCTGTGGATGACACCGAAAAACATTATACGCACAGTATCATAAAACGCAACATTCAAGACATAATACAACATCCCCAAATACTCCACAAACACACACACAAACAATCACAAAACACCTGCAAACACTCGCATAGATACATATAAAAAAAAATATTCTGGCAAAAACCACAAACAACACACTAACACGACACTCACCCAACGTAGACAAACATATCATAAACTTGGCTTTCATATATTCAGTTTGATATATTTCGCAATTAATATTTGTACATTTAAAAAAAAATTAGATTGAGAATCTGATTTCGTGGATTTTCAGCAGCAGAAAGAAGACATTGAGAAATGACTTCTTGCAATAAGCTGTTTTATAGATAATAGTCCAGTACTTATTTATCTATTCTCTGTTCATCGCATCTGTTCAGTAAGATATTCATTTTTCTACACCGTTGCTGTAGTAAATTTATATTATATCAAATTTGATAGAATTTTCTAAAAGTTTGAACATAAGGATGTTTATAGTTTGTTATTTTGAAATTCGGATTTATATACTAATATTTAACCCTAGGTAAAATAGTAAACAATGTTAATAAAAGATTTGCTTAAAGAAACATTTTGAAAACTTTTTATAAGGTTTATATATGTATTTCTTTTAATTAAATCGTTTACATGGAGCTATTTCTTAAGTTTATATAAATTTATATTTATAAAAATAAAGATATTACACGATACTGATGATATTTTAATAATAAAATGGAACATTTTTCTTTAAAAGTCAGTACTAAGTATTCAGTTTGTTAAACAGTTTTTAAATACTTAAATCTATTTTTGCATGCATTTAAATCAGAAATGTATTAATCTATCTTAAATATCGCAAAAATTATTCGACAATTACTCTTTTTTTTCATAAAAAGTAATTCCGGAAGTCACTTAAGTAAACCTTAATCAAATTTTTAGATTAAAATAATTTTTATTGAGACCTTAAGTTTCCAAAACGTTTACCTTAAAAATGCTTACTCAGGAGTTATGAATGGTTGCACATATATGATCAATAAAAGAAAGCAAATATAATTTGGGACATTATTACAACGTTCGTAATTCATTTCATAAAATTATATCAACGTTAATGCGAATGTTTATTTACGTCGAATTTTTGAAGCTACGCAAGAGTTATTAACGATGGACATGATAATTTCGAAACTTGGTGAACTGACCAGTTTAAACCCGCTGACCACACTTCCACAAGACGCAACGCGTGCCTTAGAAGAGGTGAAGATTTAACATACATGATTCTCCCAAAAAAACTCGACCCAGCGACTTGAAAAGCACGACGACCCCAATTACACGGCAATGATCACTCGCCTACTGTGGTCACTGTTGTTACACTCTGGACTGTCCATAATAACCAGATTTCTCTTCGTAACTAGGTTTTCTTACCCATAAAAAACATTCAACTAAAATGTATATAGGATCACATAAGATCCTTGAAATAAAATGCATTGTGGAAAATGTAAGAACTCTGTAAGTAAAAATTATAATGGAAGAAGCAAATCCATGTAACATGAAACTAGATGGTATACACTGGAAGTAACGTAAAATATACAAAGATATCTTTCAACTTGTTAAAATTTTCATTCAATAAATTTTTATTAGGAAATTCATTAATATTAAAAAGAACATTCAATTTTTCATACTTTATTGGACTCTTCTTCCTTTTACATCAAAATACATGTTCTTGTATATTCTACTGTAAATTCAAATTGAAAATTACAATAAGTTCAGACGCTTATTAACCAAAATTTAATTTAAATATTTCAATCATTATTTTATCAATGCATGTTATATATGCACTATCTACTAATAAATAATCAGACACCTTTGACATAAGAGATAAACGACACACAGTTATTCAAATCCAATAGTTAATAGAGCCACCAACTGAGTCAATTACAGCCTTAATCCTCCGGGACATGCTTTCCACAAGCGTTTGGATGATGGACAATGGTATATCTTTTCACCCGGCTTGAAGAAGGGATGCAAGTACTATTACTGATTTTCAACGTATGCTACACCCTTAAATTTGGCGATCCAACTCATCCTGGAAGTTTACTATTGGATTCAAGTCTGGACTCTTCACCTAAATCATCATACTAATCCATGTTGGACTCGTAGTAGGACAAGTAGCATTGCCGTCCTGGAAGTAGCAATTATCCAACCCGTAAAATTGCGATAGCGTAGGACGAACATTTTTGTCGGGAGTAGGAGTCAGCGTTGAGCTTACCATGAATTAGGATTAAGGGTCTCAGTTCATTCCATGAGTACCATCTCTCTCTCTCTCCACAGATTATAATTCCACCTCCTCCAAATTTTACTCTAGGCTCAATTCATTCTAGCAAATGGCGTTCTCAAATCATACGCCAAACCCAGGCATTGCCATCTTACTGGCAGTGATTTAACATTGATTAATCACTCTAGAGAACATGTTTTCACTTTTCTACAGTCCCGTTTCCATATGCCTTGCATCAGCTGAACGGAACAGCGCGGTTGAATTTTTTAATCAGATATTTATGGACGCAAGAAAGACCATGTAAACGAAGGAAATTTGCTTCCTTGTGGCAGATAATTATCGAAACAACAGTCCCAAATGCTTTTCGGAACACCTGGAGTATGTTTGACACCGGTTTGGTACAGTGTTTCCAAATTTTTTGGACATTCATTGGTCTCTATCGCTTAGTTTCGTGGTCTGCCGGGTAGAAGCACTTTCTGACAATCGCTATTAACTTCCACTTTTTAATCAAAAAAGTCACTGTCGATTTTGGAATGTTTAACTCACTAGATAGGTCTCTTAAGAATCGGCCCTTTTTATAATATCCGACAATTATGCCTTTCTAAAAATCATACAGCTCTGAATTTCGTGGCATCTTGCATGCGACTAATTACATTGTTGTTTCCTACACGATAATTAAGTACAGAAGGCGTGACGTAGATCACGACCGATAATTTCCTCATTTGCTTGGATGCTCATAAATACTTATTAGTAGATAGTGTACATGCATCATATCAACTTCATAAAATTCTTAAGGCTCTCAATTTAGCATTATCACGCCAAGAAATAAAGGCTATAAATTTCATTTAAGAAAATTGGATACATTAATCCATTATTTTTCTAAAAATTATGATATGAAGCAGAGGAAACGGAAACATTTATTAAACACCAGTTATTAATTCTAACAATAAATCTTATAAAAGATTAATTGTAAAAAATGGAATTTTTCCTTTTTATTAAAAAAAAATGTGTGTCCCAACAAAAAGTTCAACATGTTTTTCCTAATATCGGAAGCATTCATTTTTGTATTCTCAATTGCCTCATCTCAATAGATAACGAGTTATTATATGATTTTACTTAAATATTTTTGCATTAAAAACCATATATATGTTACCGTTAAATTGTATAATTCAGTTATTTCATAGAATTACAAGGTATTTCATGAAGTAACTTGACATATAAGTTTAAGTATACCATAGATTCATAGATAAAAAAAAATCGTACTTTAACTAGTTATTCTATGAAATAACTATTGATAAACTGTTGAAGTAAAAAATATAAGCGATTCCAAAGTTATTTTAAAAAATCAATTGATTATAAATAGCTAAAATCTCCCAAAAAATAAATTTTATCCTTATTACGGATGACTATCTGATAAACAATCAGGAAAAGCCGGTGATATAATTTAGTATTGTTCATATTGTTAACGTTAGCAAAACAGAAAGGAAAAAAAAGTAATATATTGCAGAAATAGTTATATTTAAATATTATCAACACACAAAAATACATGCTGGGAAGAAAAGCTGTTGCTTCATAAAAACATTGTGTACACTTTTTCAAACAAAAATGTAAGAGAATATTACTTTAAATTTTATGAAATATCTTTATTAACTTTTCATTATTTATTAGAGCAATGATTTTTGTGATAATACTTTGAATTACACTGCATATTATTTTTTAAACAAGCACACATTTTACGATTATCCATTTTCTTTTACACGATTACTTTTTAAATCCTTGTCTAGTGCCACAACTTTGCGCTTTGGCATCAGATCGAAACGTTGTGTCAATATTCGGAACTTCTTCAATGGAAATTCATCCTCGTTCACTTGTGATGGGAGGCTGGCAATGGGGATGGTTTCCAACCATTCGTAATTTTGAATGTTTCCTTTGTTTACAGGATGTTGTTGAAATTCTTTAGACTGGGGTGCTGTCGCTGGCACTCAAGGGTGAACAACCGCATAAACTTAATTGAAATTGTAACTTTGCGCATAGGGACTGACCAATAGGGGTTTTTGTCAAAGAATGCGCGTAAGCACAAAATTGGGAGTTTAGTCCTCCTTTAAAAGACGCCGCGCGACAACTTTTGTCTGACTTTTCTTTAGATCCCTCCATGTAGAAAACTCTCAGACCGAGAGAGACTCTGGTTGTCTCCGCTGCTCCATCACTTTGCCTCCGTTTCAGATAAGTACCATGAATTCCTTATTCTTATTCCATGTTTCCTTAATTCCTATTCTTAGTTAATTTTTATGCTTAAATTTGTAATGCAATCGTGTAATCTAGAAATGTAATAAACTAAATTATTTTAATTTTAATCTGAGTATGTTCATTAAGAGTTACGTTATCTTTGAATTTGATTAGAATAGATTAACTGACTAGTAATGCGGACTAAAAGTTTAATAGACGAATCTGGGTATTATGATAGTTAACTTAAATGAACTAAGTGTTAACGAGCGCCACATTACTTGTAATGAACTGAGATCTAGAGTACAATTGTTTTCTTCGGCTAGTTTCTTGTTCAAAAAACTTTCGAGTGCCACATTTCATACTTTAACGGCCGAGTAAGCGTTGTTCTATAGCATACCTAGTTAAATCGTGGATTTCAATAATTTCTTATACTTTAGCTAACCTGTCTAGTTATTTCATGTAATACGTAGTTATCCTATGAAATAACGTATTTCACAATTTAACGGTAACATATATAATAAATGAATTATTTATAAAGTTTGTTGAATTACTTGTCGAAGGTATATTTTTTTCGTGTTACACTGATACATTTTCCAGAAATATGTTTAAAATTGTAATCCATATCATTAATTAACACTCTTAGCACAATCAATTTTATGTATAGGAATGAGAAGAATCTTTTAGTTTATATTTATTATAAAAATATCCGTTTATTGAAGGGGAAATGACTTTTTTCTGCTCTCTTATAAATAAATGCATTATTGTAGTTGTACTTTTGAAAGGAGTGCAAAAAACATTCCAATAACAAGAAACAATTTCAAAAAATTTGTATTTTTAAAAATGAAACTAAAATAACACACAAAGAGTATTTTACAATTACATGGAGCATGTAGAATTAAAATTATCTTTTCCTCAAGAGTACTCGTGCTAATAACTTCTTAAGTGTTAACTATATATATGCACAATTAGAATTTAATAATACAAATATACTCAGGTAAAAATAATACACATTAGGAATGGAAATATTTTCTTTGTAATGATTCAGATTTTTTGTCCTTGTTAGCATTTATTCCTTTTATTTTTGTAACAGTTAAGGCTTAAGTGCTGCTTTTTGTATTTAGCTGATATTTTTCATTTAATTCTGTAGGTCTATCAATAAAGAATAAAAGTTTCTGTGAATTAGTTTGTATTGTATTGCATTGTATTGTTCCCATTACTATACTACAACACTATTAACCCATTTTCATTGTTACCATCAATTTGGGAATAATATTTTCTGACAATTGTCTCTGTTATTTGTTTGCTATTGTTAAGACATACCGCATTGAATGTATTTCTAAGACTCTGCCTAAATTACAATGTTCCAGTTAACTTAAGATGCTATAATGAGTTTTGTAAAAAACAAGTAATATAAAAAAACAAGTAAATTCCTACTTAGATCAACACAAAAAAAAGTAGTATAAAATATTTTTCAGTTTCATATTACTTTGTTAATTCCGTATAGAAAGTGCTTTTCGCAAACTCACTATTTACAAAAAATAGTAATAACAATAATACAAAAAAAATTTAATCAATTCCTACTCAGATTAACAAAAATAATCATTTAAGTTACTTTATATTAAATAGTTACAATTAATATATATATATGTATATACATATGACAGAATCACAACATTAAGTGGCAATTAATATTTATTAATTATCATTAAAGTATCCAATCGTCATCCAAAACAATTGTGTATATAAAATTTCAGTTCAACTGAATGCTTTGAAACATGAGGAAAATAAAAATCTTTCAAACTTTTGACCCAAGTAGCTAAAAATAAAGCCAACGTAGCTGTATCTGTAATTCTTTAAATAATTAATTTCAGTCAAATAATTATAATTAATTATAATTAAATTATCGTATTGTTATCTAAAGCAATAATATATAGAAAATTTCAGCTCAAATGAGAGCTTTAAAATGTGATAAAAAAACCTTTTCAAGTTTTGACACAAGTCTCCAAGATAATCGCTATGTCGCCAAAAATGATGCCAACGTGGCTGTAGGTGTAATTCCTTGAATGACTAGTTGTAATCAATTAATTTTATTAATTATAATTAAATTACTGTTTTATCATCCAAAGTAATCGTGTATATAAATGTTCAGCTCAATTAAGTGCTTTAAAATGCATTTTATTAACGACTGAAAATTTGAACAAGATAAATATATAAATATATAGAGAGTGTGAACTAATAGAAATTGAAAAAAGTAAATCATGGCAATTATTGTAGCAATAATTTACAAAAACAAAATATTTTTGGCTAAATAATTCATATACTCAAAACGTTTCAAATAATTAAAAATGTTACTTTAATTACTCTTCTATTTCTTCCTTTTTTTCTCCATTTCGTACATTTATGTTACAACAACGAATATTACGAAAATTAAGCAAATCCAAAGCCTCTAAATTTATTTTCTGTTCCTCAATATTACAGAAATATTCCAAACGGACTTTTTTGTTGTTGTTTTTTTCAGTTTCAAGAAAATACTTTCTTTAAAATTCGGTTTAAAATTATAAATAAAATTTAATAATGCTCCATATTTAAAATCATTATTACACGACCTATTTCTGCATTGTTTCATAAAACTTCATATGTTTTAATAACATGTGAAACGTTTTTGGAAATAAAAAAGATTAGTTCCTAAACTAGAGTAAAACTATTTTTACAACACATACACATATGACACATAATCGGGCAAATGTAATATATATTTCTTTCTTATGTAAATGTAATATGTTACTTTCTCCTTCACTATGGCAACAGCAGTGATCTTTAATACCTCACGCAAATATTTATGCGTTAATGCTATTCAGATACAATTTTGTCTATGCACAATGTGAAGTTTGTTCACAAATATTGAGTAAAAATATCTTTTATGATTAGTTTTAGTTATTACTCAATTTTGTTGGGCTTTTTGTGAGTGTCAGCGTCTCAGTTTACCTTTAATTACTTGTAATACATAGTCATCTTCACTTCAAAAGGATAAATTTCCATTAATGCAAGCAATAACCAAGGTAACCTACAAGAAACTCACATACGAGGTGATAATTTTTCGATCTAAATTATTGATCTTGTTAAATATGAAAGAGACCTCACTTATATCAATGGTTTAATTTGCATTATATGAATCCCATTGCACCAGATATCTTACCCTTTCGTAGGCCTTGGGAAGATTACTTCCCATTTACATGATCTTACGAAATACACCTGTGGGAAGCTAAAAATCCTTTATAATGTATTGACCTTGCGATTATAACAATGAGAAGACTAACTCCCGCTTCAGATTTGTGCTACTGCACATAACCCAGATATTATGACATCTGTAAATTGGACAAAAAAAGATGATACTACCGCAGCGTTTCTCAAATTATGGAGCGCGACCCCCTAGGGGGCGTAAAACTTCCAAGAGGGTGTTGAGAACATATTGAAAAGTCGAAAACAAAAGAATATTTAAAGAATTATTAATTTATTGAAAGTAAACAAGCAAAAACATTCTGACACAATAAAATAAAAATACACATTTATACACGGATATAATACACTTATAAATGTATCAGCAATACATGATGTATTTTATAATTGATTAAAAAAATAAGTTAAGAACATTTTTAATAACTACCAGTAACCCCATGGGCTTGTCACATATAAAATTATGCACAAAAATTATCTTAATAATTTGTACTGTTTATTATTAATTCTTTAATAGCTAATTAAAAGTTACGCATTTCACTCACTAATGCCAAAGTTTTTCACGTAGGCGTGCCTATGTAATGTATTGGGGGGGGGGCTAAGAAAAGGAATAAATAATCATATCCTCTGGTATAAGTAAATCTTTCTCAAACGCTGTCAATCACTGCCTGTTTGTATTGCATTTCAAAGCCTTTGGAATAATTTTATGAAAAACAATGCACAGAAAAGATTGTACTTTGGAAAGACGTATATATACGTCTGGGGCAATAAATGCTTTGGTTGCGCGAGAGGTTTATATATACCGAAGCACTTAAGAGGTTAAAGTCGTATTGTATTTTTAACACGTCGAAGTGTAGCATTATTGAATTCAATACATTGTAATTGTTTGGAGGGGGGGGGGACGATGAAAACTATGATTGAATATTGGGTCACTAATATTGTATGTTTGAGAAGCATTGTACTAAAAAGAAGTACCTTGTCTAAAGGCTATCGCTGTATATAATGATATTATGGGAGGGGTTGATCGCTTCGATAATTGAAAAGAAGTATACAAGGTAAGAAGATTTGTAAAATGGTGGAATTGTACCTTTTATTGATCTTTCCATCATAAATAGTTTCATACTGTGTCAAGTGAACAAAAGAAATAGAATTTTAAACTAATTTCCATTCTGTATAGCATTAGCTCGTTATATAATAGACGGATATTCTTTGAGAAAAAAGAAAGGATGTCCTGCTAGCTTCTAAGCAAAGAACTATATAGTTCCGAATGATATGTGCTTAGCTAGTGTGGGAAATCATGTGTCAAAGATGGTTTCCAACTTAGACGATGTAGGAAATGTAGCAGAAAGGGACAAGAAATGAGGAGTGGCTACATGTGGGCAGAATGTGAAAGAGACGAGAGAGGAGAGAAAAACTCCTCCAGGTGTGTTAAATGAAATCAAGTCTACAACAATTTATTAACTTTTTGTGTCATAGTGATTGATCAGATTGTACCGCCGAAATATATTGCTTAAATTGTCGACTAAATTCAAATGTCTTAAATTCAATTCAAGCATTAGTGATAGCTAAAAAATCTATATCTTGTTATTGAATTTTAGTTGCAGAATAGAAAACTGGAACACACAATTTCCATTTTATTTTAGTAATTTGTCTAAATTACTAAAATAAAATGTCTAAATTACTAAAATAAAATGGAAATTGTGTGTTCCATATCGAATCGATGGCTTAATTTTTGGATAAAATAAACACACAAAATGACAGTTAAGAAAGATTAATTTGATGACACACTTTCAGATGATTTTAAGAACCATTCTTTGGAAGGATATTCTGAACGAACGTATAAATTGTATTTTATAATTAGTTTCAGAATTAAATTAAACTCATCTAGCATGCAAAATATCAGAAATATCAAGAACACTTCAAAAACATATACATTACTTGCTGAAAAATAATGAATTAAAAATAACTCCAGAGTATTTTTAAGATTTGTAAGGGATAATATTAATGAGGTGGTGTCTTATAAATCTTGAATTACTAGACATTTAAAACTTCAAAAAATCAATCATTTTAGGCATTTTATTCTCAGGTTTTATATCGTTAAATACAAAAAAATGATATAAACTGGAATAAATCTCTCTCTTTTAAAATCCTTCGTGCGTTTTACAGACGGAATCGAATTCCAGTCTTGATCTGTAACTCCCGCTGAAAATGCACATTTTAAATGGAAATCGATAGTTCTCTATTTTCCGATACATCCGATATTCATCGTTATCGAGTCTGGTCGCTTTCCATTAATCACATTTTTACTACTAACTTCCAAAACACTTTTGTTTCCTTTTTTATCTTAGGATATTTTATGCTTCCTCATAAAGATAGAATATTTTCTGCGGAGAATTTTAAGAAATAAGATACGCTATTAAAAATAAATCAATAATTATATTTTTAAGAACTTTCTATAAAATTGTACGAGTAGAATTCGAACTAAAGCTTGATGAAGCTAGATTTAGAAGAAATTATTAACAATTTTTTATTAAATTATTAATGATTATTTTACGTACAGTAGAATACGTTTATTGCGAAAACGCTTAAGACGAAATATTGGTTAAAATGAAATAATCGATCGGTCCCCACAAACTAATTAGCACTTCCATGCTTTTAGCAAGAAACGAAAATCACTTAACAACAAAATATTTTCTTTCTAGAAATGAACAAAATATCAAAAACGACAGACAAAGACGTTTTAGTGTTTGTTCATAGCTCAAAAAATATCATTGATGCAGATTCCGATGATGAAAATGAAAGGAATGATGCATCCACTGTTCCAACTTCATCCGAAATGAGGAACATCATGAAAAGTATGCGCAGTCGTCCAGATGCACATTCCAATGATGAAATTAATATCAAAATGGAAAACACTGAACAATTTGATGCTAAAGAAGACAATGTAAAGAAAACAATCAGATTATTTTCCAGAAAATCAATAAATGTTTAGTTTTTGAAAAAATTTGAAAATTTTATTGTAAAATTCTTTAAGTTCCTTGTGAATGTTTTTGCTTCTTTGATTTTTATTAAATATATGTATAAATGCATATATTTAATACGCATAAGTATTCATATATATACTATTTATATACATATCTTTGTAAATAAAGTAAACTCTAATAAACTTAACGTTGTTGATATTTGTTTTTTTTCTTTTGCAATATCCTGTAACACGAAATTCTTTTAACAAGAAAAAATATTTCAGTCCCTTCAGTTTCGTGTTAAGCGATTTTCACTTTATTTCTCATCCTGAATATTCATTTTGATTTTAAGTGCATTAAGCGCATTGTGCAAGAATTAATATCATGATAACCAAAAACGTTATGCTGTATAAAAATGTAATAAACAGCTAAATTGTGGCATGTTTAATTAACTGGGTCAGTAAAATGACCTTAAATATTTATAGGGTGAGCATTGGGGTGATTGACGGATTGGAAGATGACGGAGATGGGCGCGTTGGAACGGGTGGTGACAGGACGGGTTGGGTGGCGGGCGACGGGACGAAAACACCTTTTCAACATGAGAAACATTGCAATTCAGTGTATAATGAAACAAATCATTTTATTTAGAACAGAACTTACCTAAATATAAAACTTTGCAATGAAACAAATTTTAAAAAGAATATTAGGAAATATTTTGGCATTTTCATGCACTGAAAGAAAAATAAATAATTTGCTTTCTTTAATGCTCAATGCTATCAATTTACGTGCGAAAAATTTGCAAATAATTGTTTCTTCACAGTAGATTTACGTGGAAAAAGTTACCAATATCAGACTCAAAAAGTAAACTAGGTTTGTTTGTTTTCTCTTTCAAGTTTATGAGTTTAAAAGCTCCTTCATCATATTACGAAACTTAAAAATACCAACATATAATATTTAACTAAAGGTGTTTTAGAATAAACTGCACAGTTGCCTAGATGTATTGCATCCAATATTCTTTGCCTAAATTGTGTTAAATTAAAATATATAAGAATTATTGTATTGCTTCTTTATTGTTCTTTAAATTTACTATAAGCACCAAATATCTTTCATTGATTTCAATCTTTTAAAAGTGTATTTTAAAATGTTTTAATTTCGTTCTGGGCAGATTTTATGACTCTAAGTTTTGTGTTGAACTTTTAATGTACTCCAATTTAATATAGTGTAAATTTGTGGGTGCACACTAATTGCCACACCACATCGTAGCGGTGATTCAATAATTTCTGAAGACATTCTGTGTATTTCCTGCCACTGATTCTTGGGCTGAAGTCTAAAAAGTCATGAAATGGGAATAAGGCGATCTCTTGGGACAACTCTGCAAAGCATTCTTAATGTGACCGATAAATGTCCATATAGGGTCTGCGTAATTAGGTGGCCAAGGTACGAATTCAGAGTCCTCGGTATATATACTCCAGCTACTACTATACCTATGGATTGGTGCATTATCTTGTCATAATTTTCATTTCCGCACACAGGACAAGAACGGATGTAGGTGCTCAGAAAGAATGCTTAAGTACCGCTGATATGTCATGGCCAAAATCTACAGCCGCAACGGTCCCATTCCATGCCGTCTACACTTGCCGCTGCGAACCCATACTACCGCGCGCATTGAACGTTTTATAGGCATAGGGATCCGAGGATTAATGGGGTTTTCTCCACTCCCGTATACGGTCATTCGTCCGGTAAGTTGTCATACCAGACAATGTTTTCCCAGCCATTAAGAGTTCAATGTTGTTTGAGTCGCTTAGTGTAATGGTACACAGATAGTCTGCTGCCAGAACTTTTGGTGTTTACAAACATTTACACATATATATATATCATGTTTTCCGGTAACATCAAATTTTCTTTTAACTGATTTTAGACATTGCGTTTTGATAAATCTATTGAATCAAGAAATATAAGATCATTAATTGTTTTTATGCGTCCTTCTAATAGGGATTTAATATTTCTGTGATAATGGCTTCTAGAAATGATTAGTTATTCTCTTCGCCTAAACACTTGACCGTATTTTTATAGTGTGTTTTTCCCTGAATATAAAACTTGATATTGGAATTGTTCCCTCTCTTTTTATCTTCGCCATGTAGATATTGTGTCTCTTTGTTCTTTGTATCATTGTCTATGCCTTCGGTAAAATGTAAAGCGTAAGCGGTAATGTTTTTATGATGGGTGTTTTCTGTGCTGTGTTTAAGATGTTTATATCTGTGCATCTCTATACATGTTTAATAAAACGTTCTTTCCATACCGTATAAGAACTGCCTGGTCAGTGCAGCATCATCATCAGGTTTACACTACTAGCCGGGAAAACAACAATATATATATATATAGCATTAAATAATTAAAAAGACTAATAAATCAAGTCTTAAGATCAGACCGGAAGAACCAAGAACATGGAACCATGACAAACCAAAAAGAAATGGCTAGGGAAAACTATTATGATTTCTCGAGCTGTCACTGGTTTAGACCGTTAAACAGGATTAAACAATGTTTTGTGAGATCTCAGCAACTACTCCTGAAGCAGAAATTTGCCGACACAATGAAAGCTGTATAAACTAAGACCCAAAGCCTAAAACCCGTGGGTAAATATAACAGCAATAGAATGAAATTGCAATATATTAAATTACTATAGGAATCCGGAAAATAGACAAATATAATAAGTATAAACAAATATTTGCAAGAGGTTAATAATGAATATAACCGCAATTAACAAAATGTAAATGAGCAAAGCTCCTAATCTTACTTGATGTATACAGATTCCTTTAATTGTACTGACTCAGCATAAAAACACAGCAATACTAGAATAAGGTGCCATCTATATATATTTTTAGTAGCTTGAACTTAATATGGAATATATTGAATATTATATATAGACTAAATATATTAAGGAGAATATAACAAGAAAATTATATACACTAAACTAAATAAAAATGAATACTTCAAATAAAATGATTAAATAGCTATAACAGAGACATATATTTATAAATAAAATTAGCTGAATAATAATGGATTATAACGTCTGAGCAACTTTGAAGATTTTATAGTTATTAATTTATAATACTTCTTCAGATATAAATCATTATTTTTATATAATTTAGAAGGATATTTAAAGTGGAAATATGAAGAATTTTACCTATTCAATATGGCATTTTTATAACATTAAATCAAAGTCTCTTTTATCAAAATATTACTTTTAGCATATTATTTCAACTTTTAATTCTAGATCAAAATTTGCTGATTATATATTGCAATTGGTTTGCATTAATTTCAGGTAGGTTGGATAATAATAATTAAATATAGGAGTAAAAGTCAACTTTATTACTGAGAAAGTAATTAGATCATCGATGTATCTAAAAAGTAACAAGAGTCTGTATCAATTTTCATTCTCGTAATAGTATGTAAGTAGATATTAGCCAGACTGTTGCAAGCTAGACCACCCGCAACGGCGAACCTATATATATATATATAAGAGAGAAACAGATATACTTCATACATATATATGTATATATATATTACACAAAATGATTGTAAACCTAAGATAACTATTGTCATGATGGTATAAGTCTATACAGTAGGAACTATTGCAAACTGCAACCTTAGGGTTAAGAGTTATTAAGTTTAATAAGTTTGCGGCCAACCAACTTTCACCTACCATTTGCCAATACTCTGGGTCATAAGGAAATAAGAACTTTCTAGAAGTTTATTAATATTACAAATAAAACCATAATCTATTAAAATAAAACAATAATATTATAGCCTATAATAATTACTAAAATATATTTAAAAAAGTCTTTATCTAAAGCAAAACAATTAGATAAAGACTTACCGCAATGATACAACAAACCATTTTCAAGGCGACAGAAAGTGAATTATCAGGTAAGGGAATGTATATATATATATATATATATTAATATTCAAATTTCTCTACAAGGAGGAATTGTATTATAATTTAATACTTAAAGAATATCAATTGCCAGATAATATATATTCTCTTTTATTTTCTCATGCTTCTGAAAATTTCCTCTTTCTGAAAATTTGACATTATTTTCTTTATTTATAATAGCCTTCACCAGGTTTGTTCACCTTTTATTAAATCAATGCTATTTATTTTTAATAATGAAGTCGTCAAATAAAATTTTCTACAATTGTTCTTTTACAGGGTTATAAAATCTATCTTTCTTAAAAATTAAGTCAATTTTCTGAAAATTATTTCAAATAAAGGAATAAAGTCATACAAATTATCAGAACAAATACCAGCAGATAAACCTTATGAGACGCATATATCATTCGTTTAATTATAAGGAAAAATTTAAAGACACTTAGTTATTATAATTCAAGCTAGTGTAAAAATTCCTATAGTGAGGAAAAACATGTAATAATGTTATGGAACTTTCATATTAAAATAATGCTTATTATTCTTTTAGATGGTGTGAAAAAGTCAAGAACATGTTAACATACTTTCTATATTTTCGCTTCAACATGCTGAGAAAAAGCGAAAACATTGATCAAATACTTGTGTTACGCGCGTATATTTCCAAATCTTCTATATCGAATAATTCATTTATGTTAGAATTGCAGAAAACAAAAACTCAAAAAATTCTTAAAATAAATTATATCATTTTTAAATTGTAAAAAATTAATTCTAAAAATTAATTCTTTTATTTTAAAATTGAATATGCGTCTCTATTTTCGTCACAGGTCTAATACAAAGGGTCGGCTTGCGAACCACGCTGTAATCCTGTCATAGAGTGGTTGTGGCTCTTCGGTACTTTCCTCCATGTACCATTCTGAACCAAAGTGACTATAATTCTTTTCAAATCCATAAAGCATATTAAATTTATCTGTATTTATGTATACATTTAAACATATGATTGGCTCAAGATAGTTACCTCAACATTAAGTTATTTTCATAAACAAATTATTTTGCAGTCAGCGAAGATATCAAAATTAGATCATAAGTAGCAAAGTCCAATTTTTTGGTAAAATGTCGTCAAGAAAAGACATTACTCAAAACGATTTCCAAAATTCTTTTTGCATGTATGTATGAGTATGGGGACACTTATTAATGGACAAGAAAAATGCATATAAACTCCCAGTAGAAGTGAAAGCATTCACACATTCTATAGCACGCTTAAAGATTATTAAAGTGACGAAAATTACGTTCATGTAAGCATAACTAAAGTCAATTTTAACTATCTGTGTGAACATGGAACTAAAAAATAAAGCATTTAGGTATTATTAGAACGGAAATTTTTCACGAAAATAAACTAGAAGATAAACTCTAACATAATATTTTGGCTCGCGTTGTGAACCACCAAACAAAAATATCTCTAACTTTTAGTTTTGAAGAGTGAAAATGCTACTTTGTGTATAAAACCTTATTTAAACATTATAAAAACTATTAATTGGAGCAGGACAGTCTTAATGACAAACTTATGAGAGGTCTCTATCTCCTCTGTGGCCCATGCGTAAAGAGGAAGTATTAAGAACATATATAGTTCTTTGATAACGTCTCGTTTCCTCTTGCCTACAGCTCTTCACCACTAACGAAATGGCGTTTTGACAACTTCATTCTAACGCAATTTCCATTCAAATATTTTAATTTTCTGATTATTTTATTTTTAAACACACCCACGCGATATAAACATAATTCTTATAATAAGTATTATACTTAATTATATACTCTTGTAAGAACAATTTTGTACATCATTTATAAAGCAACAAATACTACATCATTTTATATTCTCAAATATTCGCCATCGATTGTTGGCAGCCATATGGCGTACGGATATCGTAATATATTTTTACCTGTAAAGCAAAATATGTGAATAAAATTTATTCTTAAATACATATTGATGCACATTAAAGCTAGTAATATATATATATTTTATTTCAGAGAGCCATAGATTGAGTAATTCATAGATCAGAAACAATTTTGGGTGGCTATTCGAAGATAAAATGATCGAACATTACAAATTGCTAGAAGTATTCCTTGAACATATGACACTTCCACTATAGTGGTTGATACTTTCACTTAGGAGCAATGATAAAGTATCTTTATAGATTGAATTGCCATTTTTCAGGATGTTACTTTGGACTAATATCTCATCCTTCTTTTGGTTTCTTAATTTTCTGATATTTTCCTGATATTTATGTAGTTTTTAGTTCCTTGGAACTATCCAGAAGACGTACAAAATTTAATTCAGTAACGTTGTTCAACACTTTCTGTAATTTTGTCAAGATAAAAATTTTATGGTGTTCTGTGTCGTTTGGGTAAATTACGTGGAACATTCCGACATATTGAACCAATAGCATCTTCTGTACGCAGCAAGGGAATACACACTTGTTTATTGTAATCATCCATGTACCTACATCAACATGCTTCTTATCATTCATTTATTTAAGCATCAAAAATTATGAATAATTTGCTTTCGAACTCAGATCATATTATCACAAATATTTTATAAATTTACCTCCTAATATGAATTTGTGATGACGTTTGGTTCCCTATTACACCTCTGAACCCTCTTGGCTCTATCTGTAAGCGCGGCTAGATATGTATCGGAAACAAAATAATCCACAGACATGTTTTAATTGCTAATTTTAATTCTTATTAACAATCTTCATATACTATTTCTAATTAAGGTAGCTGAAATATAGTGAGTGCGGGTTGAATTCTATAACAAGGATACTATGGACCTCAACTGAATCTGACAGCTTAAATACGCTCAAAATATAGCTACGTGGCACAAAGATAAGCTAGCTTCTGCTTAATCAAACGAACAGTACCTGAACATTTAATGCATCAGTTCTACACTGTAAACTCTCAGGCGCTATCTTCCATACGGTCAGTAGTTGGATCCACGCTCATAATCTTTAACTAATTCCGCTCATTTTCAATCTTCAGCTAACAATAATTGTCCACTTTGTGTTGCTCTTACTAGCACCTCCAATATATCAACTTCTGGCGTGTCAACAACGCTTAATAAAAACAGGACATATAATATACCTCATTTACATAATCCGTTCTCTTACTCAATGAAGGTTGGTTGAAATAAATATTTACCTTAAAGATATAAGAAGGGACTAGTGGAATCGCGTATAGATCCGTCTCATAGTGAATTTAATACCCTTCTTTATAAAAAAAACCGCTTTCTTCTCATATCTTGGTGTTATAGCTCTGAATTAAAATAATTAATTCAAAACTGAATAGACGTAAAAATAAAGCCGCGATTGAAGAATAGAAATATGTCAAACTTAAAATTTCATTATTGAATAAACCTTATTCACTGGAGCATAGAATAGTCCAATAAGGTAAATCTGAAACACAAATAATTTTATCCTAAATATAAATAGACTGAGTTTTCAACTGCGGAAAATTTTCATCAAAATAAAATAAACGAGATTGATGGATGTATGTTTCCGAGGAAAAATATTTCCAGAAAAAAAGGACAAAGAAAAGTTTCGCCTTCTTTGAAATAGATGAACTTATAAAATAAGTTTGTTATGACATTGTGACAGTTTTTAGAATCTAAACTGTCACAAAATAAATAAATATCGTCCGGATTCCAAGAAAATAATATCTAACATTATATTTTCAAAAGGATATATTAAAAACTTTTAAAGTAGCTTAGATATATACTTTGCCGGTATTTGTAAAATTTATTTATTCTTTCAAGTATTGTAAAATGTAACAGACAAAATAATTTTTTACCGTTCATACCATACATAGAATTTAAATCATCAAAATGTTAAAGTAAAACTTTAAACAAATCATTTGACTTTACCAGGTATACTAGAAAAAAGGTATCATCATATCCAATAGTGTGACTCATGAAAAAAAAATGTTCAATATTGAAATAAGCGAACAATCAACTAAAATGTAGTTGAATTATTTAAATACTTTCATTTTACTAGGGAAATTAAATACAATTATATTTAAGCTAATGAATCAATTTATAGCAATTTGAACAAGATAGACAAACCATTTAAAACTTCACCAAGACCACAAGACCTTTTAAAAAGCAATATTTATTTTTATTAACTATATTTATATTTTTTAACCGTACGGATCTTTCTCGATCCGTTTACGTAACATATCGTTGTATTAATATATTTCTCCAGTAATTTCCAGAATCATCTATATGATAGCCAAGGCACTAAAATAATCATATCAACAAATTTGGAAGACAAAAATTATTCTGTTTTATTATATTAATATTTTGTTAACTTTCGATTGAAACTCCAATATAATGTAAGGGGCAGCGTATCTTGCAAATATTACAAAGATCATATAATAAATACAACAAAGTAATATTAATGTGTAAAACATCAGATAAAGCATTTAGGTGTGAGTGCACAACATTCACCGACAATATTTTCCATCAAGATACCATGAAGCTTTCTGGGTTATATAATGTTTACTATTAAAGTCTATAACTGGAAAACCAGAGTACAACTATTTAAAACAAACGTATAGGTGTGCAAACTGGTAAAAATATTGTAATTATAGCATTAATAAATACCTCAAACTTATATTTTAAACAATATATCATCAAAGGCAATGACATTCATTTCTGATTTATTTTCGATGCATTCCTACGTTAAACATCTGCGTTTCGGTAAATTAACCCTCGGAGAATTAAGTGCCAAAATTAATCATGAGGAAATTTATACCACTCGATTATCTTCTCATGTTTCTGAAAGGGAATTCCTCACCGAAGGCTCTTGATACAATTATCGGATATTTAAACTTCTTCTGGTAAGACAAATGGTACCTGTTATTCTTAAAATAAAAATAGTCGTTGGATCGGTTTACAAAAATTCCTATCACCAATAATTATGCGAACTTTTATTAAGATTTTCTTTTATGAAAACTTTTGATCTTTCCCTTTAAAAATGCCATAAAACAAGTGCACTTACGGCGAGTTAATGAGGCTACTTTAGTTATCTCTAAATAATTTTCTTCAGTATAAAAGATATTTTAGAAAAAATTTGATCATTAATAAAAGTATATCTAAAATACACACACTTTATTATTGATTTAATTACAAGCTGAAAACATTCCACATTTTTATTTAAAGTTTTTGGTGCATTGGTGCAAAGATTATGCTAATACAAATTATGTTAGAAACAACTGTACGTGATGGGCTGGTCAACTGGCGTGCCTGTCCGGTAACAGACCAGTTATCTCCGTTCTAGTGGTTGGACGGTGAAATTTCAGATTTATTATTCATTTATTTGCCGCTAAGTTATTTATTTATTTGAAACAATGGTATAATATTTCATATCTATATGGGGTATATGTTTACTGTTTCTTAAGGATAAAGAACGTTAAAAGTATATAAGGGTAGAATCAGTCATAGGACTATTGATAAACCTCTAAATCACTCCGCTATGTCATTTAGCGACGGGTGTTCAAAATTTTCAGCGTCCGCGATGACAAGAGCTGTTGCAGAGGAGGCTGTGGTGAAAGTCATATGAACCGCCGCGCCAGAATATTTGCCGCCGCCTATTTAAGTAGATTGCAAAATCGATAAATACGATGGTATAACCTCTTCATTATTAATATAAGCCGTGTGTGTGTAACAGTATTATTAATGTATTGTGTATTATTAGTAATATTATTGTGTGTGTGTGTGTATTAGTAGGAAGCTCAAAGGTGTAAGAGCTCTCATGGTTCCTAACTAGCGACGATTCGTTATTTCTATGCATAAAGAATAATTACAGCAATAAGTATGTCCGCGTTTGTTGAATTATCTTATGTTCTTTAATTTTGCGATTACACCCGTGGTGATTATTTGCAGTTGAGTCTAATATGTATTCTAATATATATCAAATTCCATCCATCTTAATAAAACATTAATTAAAATAAAATATTGCCCACATTGTCTACTAATATTTTCAGAACATTTTTTTTTCAAACATAAAAACAAGTAAATCAACAAAAGACAAACGCGCAAAAGAAAAGCCCTTTGTTTTCTTTTCACTCCATATGTGGATACTTTGAATAAATATCTGATTACATATTCTTTTAATGGTATCCATTTTTCTTCTATTATCCTTCATGACAAACAGTTTGACAGTTGGGATTAACTTGTTTATTTTACGTTGCCCTTCTGAGTTCTGTAAACAACTAATGGACTCATTAATTCTTGATGATTTGGACATACACCAATTGTTAAAGTAACAATAATATACTAAGCAAATTCGACATCTAAAATAATTTCATGTCGTGCATTTTACTTTTAATAAATATGGCTTTAACGCCCGTAAAGCCATAGTTTTTATTATTATTACATTTTGTGAGTAAATAAACATGTGTTCTTCGAAATCGTATTGCCATTAAATAAACTTTCATTGCGGAAATAAGAACAGTTCATATCTTGTTTTCGAAAAGACATGACGGTTGCTATTGCAAATTAAATTTTGTCTTTTCTTAATGAATCTGATTACAATTTATTTAGTTTATTCGAATTAGATATTTTGAACATAAATTTCCCAATCAATTTCAATTTTAGTTAAATATCATCCAATTCATTTGAATAACTTCAGAACAGTTATATTAATACCAAATTACCTTTAAATCAATGCAAAAATAGTTTATAAATACAGTATGTGCAGAATATGGAACGTGAATAAATAAGCACAATTAAATATTAATATTTGTTACAACTTTTGGAGCGACTATTTTTATTTTCTGAAACATAAAAATATGACTCAATTATTTTACCCCATGGGCGATACACTGTATGTTCTAATTTTACAATGACATCGAAATATTTCGTAGTTAAGTGTAAAAAACAATTCGGCAACTGCTTGTAGTGTCATTGTCATACTTATTATAAGAAAAATGTATAAACTAAAATTATATTTGAGAATAATCTTATTTTTGAAATGCTTTATAGGAAGAACAATAAAATAGGTTTAGAAACAAAACAATGTGTCCTATGAATAAATAAACATAATACAGTCAGACCCCGATTTAACGAATTCATTGGAACTAAACATTTTGTTCGTTATCTCGGGATTATTCTTTATATCAGGTTCGATAAGATGCAAATTTTGTTCTTATATTTTAGAAACTCTGTAAGCAACTACACAAAAATATTCATAGTAGAAATTGCACATTTTTTATTCAACAACTAAAAATACTGTTAGTCCAAATTATTATGCATCAATAAGTTATAATTTTTTAAATACTGATGCAATAAATATGATTGATAATCTCTTTGGTCCTGACTCTAAGAATACTTTTCAGACTTTGTAAAGAAGAAAATGCTGATTGTGACATCCCCTGCTTCATGAGGAATGTTCCCGCAATTTCAGACAATATAAACGACTAAAAAGTGTAACAGTTTGTGAGCGACTTCTATTTGAAATTGCTCACTACCATCCTGCCTACCTAAAGTTGTGGGAAAATCATCTGAAACTTCCATAGTAATTATTATTTTATTTCAATCAGTACACTATTAACCGGTAAACTACAAGAGACCTAGGTATTATAAAAGCAATCTACATAAGTAAACAAATTACAAGTAATCATTTGGTGCCAATCTAATTCAATCTATCTTAGATTATTAATTCTCAAACATCTAATTTATTATAGTAGCAACTCCGTGTAACTCAAGTTGTGATAATTAATTATATCTCACTTACGTATCACCGCAACAGTTTATTTGCATCTCCTTATATTTTATAAAACCTTGACTTTATGAGTCAAGGCAATCTGCATATCAAAGGTTTCTTCTTGACGGATGAAACATGGTCAACATGAAAGCCGAACGCAAAATTTCCCAAGAGGATTAATCGAAGGTCAGCATAGAACCCGTCATAGTTTGAAATGTTTTCATTATCAATTTCTCCTACCAGAATCGCTAATTCATTAGTAATATTTCTATTACTGCAGATAGGCTGTCCGTCATCAAATGAACGTAAATTACCATATATCCTGCATTATGAGTGAGTTGATATAAGAAAGATTTCCCTATTCTATTCAAAATTCACACGATAGGTTACTCATGACTCATTTACCTTGTAAAACCTAGTAATTCTAATAGCACCCATTCCGTCAGAAATTTCTGCGAACAGAAAGTCTTTTCTGCTCTAGACCAAAAAGGATGTGTGTTTGACAAAAATTGGTTTTCTAATAATATCTAACCTAATTTTCTTACCGCTTGGTAAAATAATTAATAATTAATTTAGGTTCATTAATCGTTAAATAGGGGTTTTTAACTTCCTTTTCTCGGACTATAAAATCATAAATAGGCGTTCGTTAATCAGGTTCGACACTGACAGTTTATTTTCTGAATTAAAAATTCAAGATCGTTTCAGAAGAAAAATTAAAACAATATTATCTCTAGACTTCAAATTTAAATTTCGAAGGATCCAACAAAACTGTTTAAAAATTTACAAAGCAAGTTTAAAGTTGACAAAATTTCAACAAACTTGATTTAAAACTAACCAAAACATTCCTCAAATTAATAGGAATGTTTGGGAAATAATACATTCAATTTTTAAGCATGTCGAAAATAGGGTGAATTCCGTACTTTAAGAACTCAAACAGGCACATTATTTTAAAACACGCCACGTATTTTGTTCTCCCAGCAAACATACATTGATTGTTGGAAAATTGATTTTTTTTTCAAGAAAAGTTCACTTCCGAGTATGAACGAAAAATACGATTGTGTCTGAAGATGCGTCAAGGTTTCTTAATTGGGCTTCATCACCTTTAGCGACAAATTAGACAAACGATTATATATGGAACCCTCAACAAGTTTTGATGACCCTCCTGGAGCCCAGCGAACATATTAGACGAAAATCAAGATCAGAATCTGCTTTGCGTTGATAAGAGTTCATTCCCTATTTGGAGTTATTTCAGAAACCGTTTTGTGTTCAAACGCAAAACTTCTTTCTCAAAACTTTAAAAATTCATTTTATCTATATAAGCTCATTTGTCTAAGTGTAGTCATTTAATCGTCTTTGTTGACTAAAATCTTTTTAAAATGGTGTGTTATAGTACTTAACACCGCAAATTCGACAATATTATGTACTGATTTAATGAAAGTTATACTTACCTTCATAATCATTAGAAATGCACTGAGTGAAAAGAAAAAGAATAGCAAGCTAAAAGGATTTCTAATTTATAACCTACTACAGAATGACACAATATTAAGGCTGAAAATAGAGTAAGGAATAATCATAAAAATTTTGTGTAACTGATAACAGAATAAGTTAAATATATCAGAAAATTTTATTATGTGGTATAAAATTGATTTAAAATTTTCTCATATAAATATTTCAAATCTGTGCCATATTTATAATGGAAAAAATATTTATAAGTGAATGATTATAAGACAGATTTATTAAAATATATATTTTATTAGATACATATTTTTTGCGCTGACAAATTTCCAAGGGACAAAATACCCCCAGGTTGTATTTATTTGTGACATTATACTTCATAATTCTGTTAAATTTATGTATGAACTTGACCTAGAAAACAAAATTGAATTTCAAACACTAAAGTGCGTAATCAGAAATTTTACACTTTAGAGTTAGCAGAATATGTATTTTGTTTTTAAACACCAAGGCAAAATAAAAGCTGCCATTAATCAACAAAACAAAATCACTCAGCGAAATAACAACACTTTCAAAACTTTATAAATGAAAAATACTTTCCCACCAACTTTACTGGCTAAACGCCAAGTAAGACTTTTCCAATTATTTCTCCGTGAAAAAGATTTTAAAATTAAAATGAAACCATAAGAAAACAATTACCACAATGATAGTAAGTTTATTTTCTCTCGCTTGGCTTTATAGTTTAAAAACTGGTTGCTTTTCATCAGGTATCGCTCTTTCAATTGTCTATTCTTTCTTCTGGTAAAGGTAGCATAAAAGGAAAGTAAGCGAACAGTTTGACAGCTATGAAAAAGGAAATAATATTCAAATGTAAGACCCTAAGGTAATATCAACATTTCTCTCATTATTTTGATCTAAATTAATACATTTACAAAAAATATAGGTGAATAATTATTATAATGAACAAATTCTAATTATAAGAAAATATTTCTCTTTATGCTTAAAATTGTCAGTATGGTGAAATCAAATGGAAAGAGATGATTGGTTTTAAGATCTTCATATTGAGGTATGTTTTAATCCAGGTCTTCTTAGGAATTTATTTTCATTAAGTTAGATATTAATGTGATGTAAGGACTTTTTTTTACATTATAGGAATTGAGGGTTCTGCATTTAAGGAGATGCTGAATATAGCGTTATGGATATTATTATTATATTAGTTATAGCTTTTCTCAAACATGATTATATCTTGGTTTTAAAATGTCATATATATATATATATGAGTAAGGTATTACTTGAAAGGATTTAATTTTAAACAATTATTTCTAATTGTGTTGTATTTTCCATTCAAATAAAGGGACATATACTATGAAATAAATTTCTATATATATACTTGGTTTCTGTAAACTGGGGGTGCTGATTTATATTCGAGGCTTATAATTCAATAAACCTAGCGGTAAAAATAACATATTTCATGAAGATTTTTATTAGCATTCAGATAAATGTAAATTACAAAAGAAAATTTTGTTAAAACTATGAAAAACCTGATGATATGTATTAGAATAAGATTTTTAAATTCATATAATATTCAGCATTTTCGTTCGCAATTAATTAATTTTTTTTCTATTGTTTTTCCTTTTGTGAAGGTATTTATGCAACCTTTGAACAAAAAAGAGTGGAAACAACTCTTATATGTTTCAGTTAAATGTTATTCTTAGAAATTTTGATGATATATAGTCACTCTTGTGTGACAATATTTAAATATTTTAAATTATTCGTTATAAAAACCAAATTTTAAACTTTCACAATTCCAGAAATCTAAATTATACTATCATTTCAATTTTACTCATTTTTAATGCACTGGCTTTTCACATATTAATAATATCTAACTACAACAAGACAACGTCCACTTTCTGCATTTATCTGACTAATTTACAATTTTACAAAACTTCAGCTCCAGATTCAGATGTCATATCATATATAATAATTAAAAACAATTAAATTCCTTATTAAAAATAAAAATAATGTGAATATTACTAATAAATGTACTAAGAATCATGTTTTTGAATTAGTGTTTTTAATTTTCATTATTTATACTTGTCAAGCAAATTTCTAATTTATTCTTATTTACATCATCAGCATTAAAAATAAGAATTTCCACATACATATACACAAAATAAAGAGAAACAGTAAGCAATTATGTATATGAATGTGACTTCTAGGCATTTCACTGTATTATTATTTTAAAACATTTATAGTACAATTTATGACAAAATGCTATTTTTCCAAATATAATCTGAGGGACTACTAAATCAATAAGTATAAAAGTGTGTTAAAGGTATGTTTTCAAATTTTATCTTTCGTCTAGACATGGCAAAATAATAAAAAAACGTATATAATATTCATGATCGTAACTCTTATCTTTCCGCACTGTAGACATTTAAATTTACATGAAAATGTTAGGTGTGTTTTTAACAGTTTGTTCAAAACTATTTCCTTCAAAAAGTAAACCAGATCAATTAAAAATTGACTTATGAATTTATATTTAATTTTAATATTTATATTTTAAATTCAAGAGCGATACAACATTTTTTAAAATTATTTTTGCATAAAATCCATACAAGGTGTCTATCTCGCATATTGTTACAAAAATATTGAAGATCTCATTAAAAAGTAAATACAAATTACTATAGCGTGATTTTGATATTTCCTTTTCTTTTATTTCAAACGGCAATGCTCGCATTGTTAATAGTCTTTGACTCTATTCTTTTTTCCTCATATACTTTTTCTTCAAGAATTTGAATATGTAAAGCAGATTAACAAGTCTTTACAAGGTCTGTTCAACATCTTATAGACTGAATATTAAATCCGCTAAGCACCTGATATCTATGAACTTATTCGTATTCAGCAACAAGTGTTAGTTCTAAAATGATTTAAAGACATAATAAGATTCAAACATGTCTTTTTAATTTTTGGTCATTTTTTTAGAGAGTAAAACGTTTTTCTTTGTTTTAAGTAAGTTTTTAAAGAAACAATAATCTTTTGAAAATAATTGTCAATTTATCAACAATGCAGATCATTTGGCTCTGAAAAGTAACGATTACCTTGATTTGTAACTTCTATTGAAACTACGTAATTAAATGGAAATCGATTTTTCTTTGTAATCGACCATAAACTAGATCTATCACTAAGCAACTTAAGCTTTCCCTTAAACCTGTTCTAATAAAACATTTTACCTTTTAGGATTAAGTGCCATTCTAAACTAACTTTTTAAGAAAAAAGGATATATTGTTGTTGTTGTTGTTTTTAGATTTGTTTAGTATAATTTTAAAAAATATGTTTAAATTAAGAAGGTGAAAAGAAATTATTATTACTAAAATATGTGTGTGGAGGTAAATTTTTACAAAGAAAATAATAACATAAACTGACCCATTCTGTACCAAAGTTATTACAAATTTTCAATTCTTCAGATTGATGTGTTGCTATATTATTCATTATACCGTGACTTTCGGTTAGAGATATTTAATTTTACAAATCTAGACGACATTAAAGTCTAATCCTATGAAATTACTTAAAATAACAGATTATATTCGCAGGAACTGTAATTTTGTAATAAAACGTTTATTGATAAATTTGAAGGTTAAATACTTCTACTATTATACAGAACATACACAAAAATTTTCAGTTCATTATTTTCAAAACGTTCTTAATGATGTTCAAACATTTGAGAATTTAAAACACACATTTCATTAAGCGTTTCAAAGTATAACATCTTGTTTAAAGTAATGACATCTGCCTTTACTAAAACCTTTTCCAGTTTTAATTTCATGGAGCAGAAAATATAAACTTTGTATTTTCTATATAAAGCTAATAAGGGTCTATAAAATAAAATCTTAAAACAATACCCCCAAATGCTGGAGAGGTATAAGGCAGTACGATGACTTAATCTACGCTCCCTTTTTAAGTTTTTCTGGTGCGTCACCTTTAAGACTGCATATATGTGTGCCTTTTTTAAGTTTGTCAGCGTTAGTTGGTAGCAGTGCAACAACACCTGATTTTTAATGTAACCTCTGATAAAAACGCACTTAGTATAATGCAAATTTCAAGATAGTATTAATAAAAAGAACGCGACAAGATGTTTCTCAACCAAACCACCAATGTGGTAATTTGTCATTAAAAAACCCACAAACGACTAAGTGCTAATGGGATAGTGTACCATCTAGTTGTAGAAATATATAATGAAATTCTTCTTTTATCTATTGCAACAACGAAATCTTTAGCGTATCCAAATAAATAATCTCATTAACAGTTTTTCTCGGAAGACGAACTAACCTTTTATAAACGGCGTTTACAAGGAAATATGTTGAACATTTACCGCCATCTTATATTTTTTTTTGTTTCTGTTTATTATTGTACTTTTCATATTTTAACATTACAAGGTGGATTGCTAATTTATGTACATCCCGCATCTAAAAATAAAAGTAAAAATTTCATTTTCCACCAAAAATTTTAATATAAAAAATCTATTTTTTTAGTTCAAAAAATAATGTACGGTGCCAATGATTCGCAACATACGAAAAAATTTATTTCGAGGGACATTTATTATAACTCCAAGTGCCACCGACGTATATATCCGTCTAGTCCAACCGGTGCTTTATATGCCCTAGACGTAAATATCCGTCCTTCAAAATACGATCCTTTTCTTCGCGTTGTTATCAGCAAAACTATTCCGAAGTTTTTAATGCAATAAAAGGACCTTCGTTATAATTTGAAAGGATTGAATTAACTAGAAAAATTACTGTTATGCATTTTCTTTTTGCTCCTAATACATTACATACGCACGCCTATGAGAAAGAACGGCGCGCACGTGGAAGCGAATCGCGTAACTTTTAATCGGCAGCTAAGGAAGTAAATAAATAAATTGAAATTCAAATGTTTTGAAAATAAAGTTTCGTAATAAACTGGTTTCTGATATCTTGCATAATATTAAAAAAATTGATTAAGAAACATCTTATGTATGAAATTTAAAAGAAAAATAATATTCCACCCAATCTAGTTTTTCCACATACTTTATACGATCTTCTTTTAGTGTTTAACTTTTCAATCAACTACCAAAATCTTAAAAATAAGCTTATTTGCTCTTTATCTCAATGCAATTGTTTCAACGATTTTTAACTGGAACATAAATAAAAATAATTGATTGAATTCTTATAAATAATGCAACATTCCACTTGCTACATTTTGATATTTCTCAATAAAGTGATAACTTTACCAAAAATGGTATATTTGATGATTAAACAATTTGACCACGTAATTATAGAAGTAAATTTAAAATTATGTAAGCTTTTAATAGTTAAACCATTTTTTTCTCTTGCAAACTGCTTGACATTCCGACAGAAAGTACAATGTTTCAATAATCGGATTGTGCTTTTCATTTACATAAAATTGATTGTTCTTACTTTAAATAAAAATAACACAAAACATATAATCTCAAATGTTTGATAACCAGTTTATTAAAAATGCCTATAGTTCAAAACAAATATAATTTTTTTTTCCGTTGAAATATTTTACACAACCCAGTAAAGTATTAAATTTATTCAGTGAAATGGAGTTTAAGAAAAAAAATTAAGCATCATGTCAATATAATGTCATCATCAAAATAATGTCAAAAACACCTACATTATTTCAAAACTATTAACTTGATGCGGATAATATTTTGAAAAATAGTTGTAATCAAGATTAGACTATGAAATACAATTTTCTGCAAATAATAATTACTTTTGCATCCATATAAATGAGATCTAGACTGGGATTAATATCCCATTCGGAGGGTAGAAGGGCATGACAGAGACTTTACCTTGATTATTGCAGATTATTATAGGTTGGAAAGTCAAGATCCCAATCCGGACCTTGAGAATCCGTTGGATAAGATCAAACAGACATCAAACGCAGCTTTACCATTCATCAATCTGAAGGCACTGGTAAAGGCAATTAATTAAGATGAATTCTATAAATTCTATAAACTACCAACATCTCAGGAATGTTTGTCAGAAAATGCATTCTTCAGGGAAATGCGTAGTTGATATTAATTTTGAAAAGGTGGTCATAACAAATGAGTCACTCAGTGTATGTATTTAAAGATGATAACTCAAACAAATAAGTAATTTAAATCATATAAAGCTAAAAACATATATGTCCGTAAATATGTATATTGTGGAAATTAAGTTTTTAAATGTTTAAAGGTAATATATTTCTAAAGTAGCAGGATCAAAAAGTACTTAAAGCAGCAATCTGTCTTGGGAGTATTCTTTTATTTATACTTCTTAATTGTGACTTAAATTTTGAATATTAGAATGAAATATAACTTACTGTTTAAGTATGAAATAAAATTCTTATTTTGGGTGCTCTGAATTTTCCCGTACTCAAGATTCGTGAATTTATTAAAATAAAAATACCTTTAAAATAGCTACTTTAATGCTAGTGTTAAAAATACTTCAAACATTGTGGAAAAAGAATTTTGGAACTGTATGAAAAGAGAGAGAGAGAGGTTGTAATGTGTGTCTGTTCCTACTTCCCTCTAATCCCCCTTGTCTACTCTCAGAGCCGGCTTGATGTGTGGGGAGAACTGAATGATCAGTCGACATGATTCATTCTAATTATTTTATTGTCACAAAATATCAAGCAAGCACAATAATAATCCAATTAAGATTGTTGATCAAAACTAAGACCGCGAAGATGAGACCAGATAGCCTGGGGATAATATTTATGGACCCTCAACTGATTTCTACGATAACTTATACAAGCTCAATTTCAACTCCGCTGCGCACTACAAGTTATCCGCAAACGTCTATTTAAATAATGCTTACGATACCTTTACTCTTATAAAGTCGAAGTCCTACTGCCGAGGCCTTGAACGCTTATACTTGACTTGATCAAATCCGATCCGAGGATCCTCACTGGGAAATCTTCACTACACACTTTTATAAACTTAAATCCGCACTGCAATAACTCACGATCCTCCACTCACTAACTCTCAAAAAACTCGTGAGAATACAGGATTTATATAAGAAACTTAATTTGCACAATCACGTTTTCTTACCTTCGGTGCAAGTTAGTTGAGTAAAATATTTTTTCTAAAAGAGTCTCCGAGGAGTTAATGGAAGTAACCGTATAAATCCGTCACAAGGTAACACGTGTTGGAAAAAACTTTGATAGTGTCATGTTGAATAAGTGAAACAGGAACTGGACTTTAGCACTGATGTATGCAGTGTAACCAAGGTTTCAGTCACAGAGCACCTGTAAAGTATGCAAATAAAACTAAACATTTTTGAATTGTTTAAAATGTTTTGTTGTTGTTGTTGTATTCATCTGAATTTCTTACTATAGCGCTTCGAAACCATAAAATAACCCTACATAATATTTAATCCCAAATGAATATTACAAAAATAAATAAATAAAGCGAGAAACCTAAGGGTTGTATCAAATGTTGGAATCAGCTTTAGTAAATATTTTTAAAAAAATGTGCCTGTTACAAAAATTATTTCTTCTAAAACGACTAAAATGGTTTATTGAGAACGCAGAGTATTTAATCACAGAAATTCCATATCAAGGCATCATAATACTGGCGTAAAACCATTTCTACAAACGAAGATTGGCTGAAATGAAAACTGCTCATTTTTCACGTAACGGTACCGACAACAAATATCCAAGCAAAGAAATGTTGAACATATTTGGCGTGATTCTATGAAGGAAATAATAAAATTAAACTACTAACTTTCTAGCAGTCAACTGCAAGAATGTCGTAACAAGCTCTGAATGTTTCTCAGTGTATGTTAAATGAACAATCCTTTCATAAAGCACTGCAGCTGCTGGAGAGATTTCCCCTCCTGCTTTTCTTCGGAGGTAGATGAAACATTAATCATGCCACATTTAGCTTCTCTTTAGACTTGTGTCACGCCAAATATTCTAGGAAAGTAAAGTTTTCCACAGTTCTAGGAACACGAATCTCGAACATAAGGACTTGGAATAGACTGCAATTTTTAGCTGTGTCTAATTGATTAATTTACAAGCAATATGTATTTGTAAGTAATTTGGAGAATCTCAAGTTTCGCTCAAGATTTTGTATCATTTTTGGGATATTTATTAAGAAGAGACTTAAGGGACTCTTGACGAAGAATCTTTATTATATTATTACTGTTATAGATGTTTTATTTGTATTATGAGAGCTATTAATTTTATTGGCTTAGAATTCCTTTTATAAGGAAAATAAAAGGATTTTGTAATGGATTATATTTATTTATGATATAAAACTATTTTTATGTATTCTGTGAGAATTAATTAAATCAGTGAGAAATTATACTTGTCTGATGAGCAAAATATCTAAAATAAGAAACAAAAACATTTTTCAAAGAGAAAAATTCTTTTCTTTTGCAATTAAAATAAATGAAAACGATTGGATATTAATTTCACTTACATTTTGCGATATTTTGAAAAGAGAAATAATAATATATTATTTTAATCAAATAGTTTTATAAGATTAGAAATTTTCTTTGGCTTGAAAAATCGTTGTGTTGAAAATTATCTTCGATAAGCAGAAAATAAGTAGAATAAATAAAGCATTTTGCAGAGTTATTTTGCATTGATAAGTTAATTATAAAAACGAGTTTGCGTTTCTGTTATTGATGAAATTAGAGGATAAATTGAAAATTTAGAGCAATATTATATTGGAATAAATTCTGGTCATCCAAATATTTATTTACGATTTACGAATGTCTCATATCTACTGTTCTGATGAAATACAAACAATTTACTCACAAATCTGTTTTTTCTCTTGTTTTTTTTGTAAGACGCTGCATACGTATCTAGTAAAATGAACGAGTATATTGAGAATGAGTTACTTTGAGTTTCAATTCATAAAATGTTATTTATTTTCTTCAACCTTTGGTCCTTAACTACTTAAAGATTGTTTCAAAATTTATATAAATATCAACTAAAATTAAAATTATGTTTCCTCATCAGTATTTAAATACATAAGAAAATATGTTCGACAACACCGTGTCATATAACTAGTTTGACTTTAAATGATACACAATATACATCGAAATTATGACTTTTACAGTGATAGGATCCTTGAAAACAGCGTAAAATAAAAATCAAGTAGCTAATTTACAAAATATAGAAGTTTGCTGCTTCTCATTACATCGAAATTCAAACAATTTAACATGTACAAATATTGATATGAAAATCTTGCAGTTAGTGCACAGTTTTAGAGTATTATAGAATGAGAGAGAGAAAAAAGAAGAGATTAACTATATATATATATATTTATGGAAAATTGTATATATATATTTATTTATTAAATAATAAAAACTATATTTTATAAGAAGAACTTATGATGCAGGTACTACTACTCTAGAAAAGAAAAAAACTTTCTTCCAATTTACCCGTTGATTATATTATAAATTCTCACAATAAAAAATAATTTTTAACTGCATATAAGATAGAATATAAAATGAAGAAACATTAAATTTTTTGAAGAAAATTGATTATTATTTTTTCAGTTTCAAATAGTTCATAGCATTTATAATAGGCATAGCTTTTCTTAATAAGCTATGCCTATTTAAGAAAATTGAAGAGGTATTTTTTTCTACCACATCACTGAAATCAAGTAAAAATGAATGTGTTTGAGTAAACTTGTAGTATGTGTATGTCTCTTTATAAATATAAACTAAAGTTTTATAATAATTTAATGAAAAATGATTTTCAATTAGTTCATCAAATGCTACATCCTTTTTTATGTAAAGGGAAATAAAACCCACTTCAATAAGAGGTTTGTAATTACAAAGATAATTTTCTCATTTAATTTCTCTAAAAGTTTTGCCGTAGTTCATGAATTTGGAGAACGGTTAATGTATCACTAAGCAAGTTTATATAAAAAATACATCAGAACTTAAAAGTTAGTTTGACTTTTAATCGAAAAGATACTCATTAATCCAGGAACTTAAAGGGTACTATTTTTAATAATATGTAAAATGAAATGCTCTTAAAAATTAAACTGCTTAAAACAATATGTAAGCTTTATAGTTAAATGTCGGAGTCTAGATAAGAGTTATTACGGTTGAAATCACAATTACAAAATACACAGACTTACGGCAGTTGAAAGCTTTTTAGAGTTTTAAAGGACATAATAGATACCTTAACTTTAGTGCTTAATGTAGTATAACTGAGTGTTATGTATAACAGACATTTTACATCAAACATGTATTCATATCAAAATTATATGGCAGAACTTACACTTTTATTTAACAGTTCATTTCTACAATACATAGGCTAGAATAGAATATATATTTTCAAAGCCTCTTCTATTACATTATTAGGTAATAAAGTCTACGGAAAAAAGATTTTTTAGTTATAATTTTATTAATTATATTGATATATTTTTGCTTTTAATCTGCTAAAAATGGAGAATGCAAAAATGGTATATTTGCATTTTACCTGTTAGAAATGGAGTTTCTAATAGGTAAAATAAAATGAATTGCACTGCAAATTTTTTAATTACTTTGTAAATTTCTACCAAATTAATCGGTTCAACTATTAGAACATTTTAAGTTATTGTGTGAATTTTCTCAAATAGTATATACGACAAACTGATTCAAACGAAGTAATACAATAATATTAAGAATCAACTGCCCTATTGTAAAAAAAATGCATAAGTAAATACTTAAAAACACATAATTGAGAAATGTAATATATTAAAAGGATAATTATTTGGAATTAATATTTATAGAATTAAACAATATTTTTTTTATTCTGTACAGTTAAAAAGGTTCAGCGTTTTAATTTTGAGATAAGCAGAACATCTAAATTAATTGAATTTGAACCAAAATAATCATAATATTTATCGTTACATGTACTTTAATGAGCAGTAGTATTGAAAATTAGTAATTGATCTAACGATATGCTACATTAAAAATTGTAAAGTTGTTTGTAAAAATAAATTATTACTTTTAGAAATTTAGAATGGATTGCTGAAAATTAACCATACATGAAAAGGGAGTACTGAAGTGAGAATTCATATTGTACCGTATTTCATTACACACATGTTGCATATACTAAAGGTTTAATAGATTAAAATTAATATTTAATGTAATTGCTATAAAAATGTTAAATATTTTGTTGCAAATGTAAAATACATCATGTTTTGAATGTTAAATATTCAAACCAAACATTTTTACGCGTTAAAATCATTTTTTACATTAATATCATGAAAACATTTTATTGATAGGTCAAATACAAAAAAGAAGACGCAACACATGATGCTAAACCCATTTCTCTGTTACTGTGCTTTTCCGTTAAAATGGTAGGAATCAAAGAATTTTTAACATTATATTTTCCTTTAAATACTCAATAAGTGCAAAGGGAGCGAAAACATAGGCTAAGGAATTTCATTATCTAAATAATAAAGATAAGTGCTAAAAGCATTTTAATGGATCATACCTTTACTTTTTAAATTCTTGCCTTTGTTACAAATTCAATTTAGACTCGAGTCTCAGTGTTAAAGAACATATGAACGACATTTTAGCGTTCTATCAATTGCATTAGATTTCTAGTGGACAAACATATGCTTAATTCGTTTCAACAGAAGAATGATTTTAAATTGTAAAATAATGTTATTAATTAATAGAATAAGTTCCTCTCGCTGGATACTAAAGGTACAGGTTAATGTAATTTCTCTATAACACTGTTATTTAAAGTCGCATTTGAGCTTCTTTATCTAACCTTTGTCTCTTAGAATCTACAGCATTGTATTGTTATTTATTAAAAGTCTTGTAATTTGTATGTTGTTATGAAAAATGTGTAATGAAAGTTTAAAATAGTAAGAATAATTTATATCTGGCTGTGTAATACGTTAATATTACTTTCTGTTGAGTTTATTTTATGTTAAAATTGTAATATTCGCAAGCAACGTCGTTCTTAACATTATAATGGCAATTTAATGGAATCGTGGGGAAACGTTGGCTATAGAGCCAAGTTTACATCGTTTTTGGTGATCCTGTTGACCCAGTCTAGTAATTCAGCCTATAGTACTGTCAATCAAGAACAACATTCAAGTGGGAGTTTTCCAACATGATAACGCTCGTCCTCACTACGCTGTTGTCATGCAAAGTGCTCTACAGAGTATTAACATATTACCTTCGCCTGAGAGATCCCCAGATTTGTTTCCAATTGAGCATGTATGGAATATCGTTGGACGACAACTGCCACCACTGATCATCCCAGTTTTGCACAACAAATACAACAATCATGGAACTCCATACCACAAAGTGACATTCGGTCCCCGTATGACACAATGCATTCACTTTTGCAGATTTGCATTCAAAATTTTAGAGGTTACACCAACTATTAATGTAACAACATTTCTCATTTTAAAAGAATTTGCTTGAGCATAAATTCACCTGTGACCTTGAAAATTTAATCAATTATGTAAGTTAACTACACAATTGGATTGCCCAAATTTCATTACTTTACAACAAATTTTTCTTAGTGTTCGAATTTTTTTCCCGTCAGTATATCTTTTTGACAAAGTCATCGATAAATTTATGAAATAATAACCAAACATTTTTATTCGTGTTCAGTCATCTTTTCTACATGTAGAAGAATATATATATGATACGAATTAAATATTTTTTCATTACTGACTAACTGGTTATATTATCGTAAATTTAAAAATATATATATATATATATATATAATTGTGCAAAATAATCCACAGCTACCAACGACTGTTTAATCCGTAGATGCTGTTAAATTATACTTCTGGTTAAGTAATATTAACCAAATACTCTTAGTTGAAAAGTCTTTAAAAAATAGAATATGCAAAGAATAAAATATTTTAGAATTTCTGCTTAAATTTTGAATAATTTATATTTTTGTTTTAAAAAAATCTGCTTTTTAATTCAAATGTCCTATAGGGCTATGTCAAAATATTAGACGCACGTGCAAAAATAAAATCATTCGTCAGATTTTTGAAATGTTTTGCTTATTAAAAGTATTATTTCAATCAATCAAATGATATGATGATATTTATCCTAAGTAGAAGATCCCGTGTTACCTTAAAAGCTTAAAAATATGGCATTTCAAAAATAGATATTTCACAAAGTAAGAGTTAACACTCTTCAAACATTTACGTATTTTTGTATTTTTGAAGATCTAAAAAAGAATCACTAATAACACATACAAACATGCATACATACATGTATATATACTGAGTTTATTCATTTGAAGATATATTATAATAAAAAAGAGGGAAATAACATAGAAATATGAAAAATAAAAGAACTCCAGGAAAGAAGAAGCCCGGTTCTTAGCGCATAAACATACACATAAATATATATTTGTATATGTTACCGTTAAACTGTGTATAATTCAATTATTTCAAAGAATAACTAGGTGTATTTCGTGAAATAACTAGACAAATCAAAGTATATAATAGATGAAAAATTTCATACTTTATCTAGTTATTCTATTCTTTGAAATAAATAAGGATAAACCGATAAAGTGAAAACTAACCATTTCAAATATATTTTATAAATTAATTGATCATAAATAGCTAAAATCTATCGAAACCTACCTCTTAATCCTTTTGCGGATGAATAATTGATAAATAATAAGGTAAAGTAGATGCTATTATTTATTATTGCTCATATTGCTAACATTAGTTAAGCAGAAAGGGGGAAAAAGAATACGCTGCAAAAATAAATTATATTTAAATATCAACAAAAATACATGCTGGGAAGAAAAACTGTTGCTTCGTAAAAATATTGTGTAAGCTTTTTCAAACAAAAATGTAGGATAATATTAATTCAACTTTTATCAGATACCTTTATTTTACTTTTCATTATTTATTAGAACAAGGACTGCTGCGATGACACTTTGTATAGCACTGCTTATTATTTTTTGAAACAAGCACACTTTCTGCTATTACACATTTTTTTTTACACGAGCACTTTTTATATTGTTGTCCAGTACCGAAACTGTAAGCTGTTGCAACAGATCGAAGTGTTGTGTCAATATTTGGAACTTATACGATGGCAATTAATTTCGCTGACATATACTAAACTGATATCTAGAGTGCAATAGTTTTTTTCGGCCATTTCTGGTTCCTAATAGGAAAAATCCTTCCCAAAGCAGCTAGAACCGGTTCAAAAAACTTTCGAGTGCCATATTTCATACTTTAACGATTAAAAAACAGTGATTATATTCACATAAGGGACTGTAAATTTTGTAATAAAACAGTGATTGATAAATCTGAAGGTTAAAGCACTTCTACTTTTATAAAGAACATACACAAAAAATTTCAGTTAATTATTTTCAAAATTTTTCTGCAATCGCTGTCCCCCGATTGTGCATTTTAAGGAACACGTTTCGAGTAAAACGCGTTTCTACGTGTGACATCTTACTTAAAGTAATGGCATCTGCTTTTACTAAAACACTTGTAGTTTTTGTTCTAGAGAACGGAAATTAATACACTTGGTATTTTTATAAAGCTAATAAGATGGCCAATAAAATAAAATCATAAAAGTTGTCAACTTCTGGCAAAATTCACAATTTCAGGGTAGTCGGATACCTTAATGCGTATTAAATCTACCTCGGCTCAAGGTCTTCTTAAGAATTATTATGAAGAGCTGAAAGTTGTGTTATTATAAGTAATTTGATGAAATATTTACATCTTTAATGCATTACAATATCATTTACTCCTCGTACAAGACAGATCATAACTTGTCAGTTAATCCAAAAGCCCGAACCATAGATCATTTTAATTTCAGTCCAGATCAAAATAAATCAGTAAAGAACCTTTTGAAGCATTTTGAAATTCCGCAGAAAGGAATATTAATTGGTAGAAAGCTAGCTTTCTGCTCAATATTTTATCAAATGTTTAAGTTTTACAAAATCTTAATTTAATGAAATTCGTTTGAAAAAGATAGTTTTTGAGAGACAAGTGACTATATTTTCTGACAAATTTAACATTCATTAAAGAAATAAAATACATTGCTGTTTTATATTACATTGCTGTTATTATATATATACATTGCTGTTAATATATATACATTGCTGTTATATATATATATATATATATAGTAGTTTTTCGTAGAAAACTGTTTAAAATAAATAAATTTGAAAATCTAGTGGTACAGAAACAAAAGAAGAAAAAAGTAATTGTTAAGCTATAAACTGAGAGATAACTTCGTAAATACTGAAAGAATTGCCAATATGCTGATTTTAAATTTTGCGACCGAAATTCATTTTAATGCATGATAGCTATGTTTTGGAATCGTAGTTTTTAAAGAAAAGATTGATTTCAAATTAAAATTTAAATATTATATTAAACAATTGCTGTAATGTATTATTGATAATTGAATATTGAAAAAAATACAGATTTTCCCTCTCTCAATGGGTTTTAGCTAAGCGAATAGTTAAGTTCTAATACAATGTTGGTTAGCTAAGCCCCCTTTTACTAGAGAAAATATTCTTTCACGCTTATAAAATGCCTCATGGATTAACCTTACTAAGTCTTGAATTGAAATACTCTATTTAAATAAACGATAAGCAAGACTTCATACATAAATATTAATTTTTGGTAAACTATGATATTATATTAATAATAAAACACTTTAATTAATCAGAATTCCTTCTATTCTTTTAAAGGTAAAGTTATTTAAAGTCGTGTTGAAAAAGATAAAAAAAATTCTTAATTCTTTAAATTTTTTGAACCTTTTATACTGGAATTTAAATGTATAATATAAGCTCATTGATGTTTATTTAATCTCGGTTGCTTTATTTTTTAGCATAAATTATAGATAAACAAATGCTGTTAACAAATTATTGTAAAAAACATTATATATAAAAAAAATTGCACTGAATTAAAAATATGTAAAAGCTTATTTATAGCTGCAATGTTAGGAAAAATAAAAATAAAAACAAGTGGTAGTTGACAAGTCTTTTGGCCACTAAGTCTAATCCACACTAAAACTTTATTTTTTCGGAAATCATCCATATCCTTTTTTTTAAAGGGGATCATCATCATTATAATAAATCTTTAAGTTCTAGAATTTTTTTCAAATACTTTTCATACATACTAATTAGTACTTATGATACTTCGTAGACTTCTTATAATCATATACTAGGAAAATATGTTTGAAGTTAATGTGTGTTTCACCAATTTTACCAAAATTCTAGTGCAAATTGAAGAACGTACTTAGGAGAAGTGTCTTTAAGCACGCAGACACAATGCGATGAATAGAAATGGCATATAATTAACTTAGAAATCTTACTTTGTATTCTAAATATCACCGCTTTGTAACTTTAAACCGTTCTCTTTAAAAATCATTAACATTTGTTTCTCATTCATTTAATGAGCTTACTACTCATCAAGTAAACAAATGTGAGAAAGAACATGTTTTACTTTTAATTATTTCAGAACAAATGATAAAAATAAAAGCAGCACGAAGAGTATTCCATGAATTATAAAGATGCAGAATTTGAAGTACTAGTACTGTACCACGAATTTTTAATGAAATTTTACAAATCTTTGCTATTTTTTTGTGTGCAAATAATACAAAATATGTCCTATTTAGTGCCCAAAAATAATATCCAAGTATTTTGAAAGCTTATTGATGATAAATTAATAAAAATTATAACATATATATATATATATATATTTAAATGCAGGAACCATAAGTAGGAAACTGGAGAAATATCAAATTTTGAATTAATATATGTCAATTTAACCGATAAACATAAAAAAACAGCTAAAAATAATGAATCAAAATATTGAGAAAAACTAAGTAACGGTAAAAAATTTAAATAGACATACATTATACAGTATCAATGCGGTTTATAAGACGAAATAAATTATCAAAGTATGATAAAGTAAAGAAAATTGAAAACAAAAATTAACAAATGAGTTCCACTGGGGTTTTAAAAGTTTAATAAGCAAATTTCTCTCTATTATTGTATATTAGAGAGTTAAAGTGTGAAATCCTTCATTTCATAGAATAACTAGGTATTTCGAGAAATAATTAGACAAGTCAGTTAAAGTATTTAAAATTATTGAATTCTACAATTTAACTAGGTATTCTATAAATTAACGATTACTTAAGCAATTTTACATAAGAACTAAGATAAAGTTCTCTATTTTTTTGTAAAAATTTAAATATCTCTTATCCTGAAGGGCATTTCAAAAATGAATAACATATAGCAACACATCAGAATTGAAAAACTGAAAATTTGTTCATAAACTTTTGGTAGAGAATGGGCCGCGTTTATGTGATATTTTGTAAATTGTTATCCATTTTTTTCCCCCATTTTAGAATGATAATTTCTTTTTCTCTTCCTAGTTTTAACATATTTTTCTTAAAATGTACTAAACAAATCTAAAAACAACTAAAAAATCTCCAAATCTCATTTTAAAAAGAAAGTTGTTGCAAGTAGTCGGATACCTTAAATTCCTGCTCCATGATGCCCATTGTGTGGAATAACAAGATGGGAACAGAATATGAAAGAAAGCAATTTATTTGATATTTAATAATATACAACTAAAATAACTGTTATGTAACTTTTTTAAAATTTAAAAACAAAGCAATTCATTTTTCTTCTAAGTATTAATGTAAGGTACAGGTCCTTAAACTTTCGATCGCCCCCTTTATGTATCAGCCTGACATCGCCCCCCCCCCCAAAAAATTTTAAATATGCATCTCGCAACACATGGCTGAGTGATTTAGAGGTTTATCAACAGTCTTAAGACTGTGCCTCTGCTTTTTATACAGACTTTTTAAGCACATTTTTTTCTTTAAGAAAACAGTACACATCTAAGTATATATGGATAAAAAAATTATTGCCATACAAAATTCAAGTAAATAAATAATGTAGGCACCAATAAATAAATAATACAGGCACAATTCAATAAGTAAATCGAGATTGATGCAATTGTTATTGTATTTTAAACGTATCTTATTTTAATCTTTGTATATGTGTTTCTACTACAGTTGACTCTCAATAATTCAAACCTTCGATAATACGAACCTCTCGATAATTCGAAGTATATGCTCAGTCCCTAGAAAAACTTTTGATATTTTGTAATAAAACAATGGGTTTGTGTACACCTAATAATTCGAAATAAAATCTGTGACTTTCCAGACTACAACACGCAATAATTTGAAGTTATCTTATAAAAATCTCAACAATTCGAACACTCTCTATGATGTACAGTACTTTAGCAAACAGGTTGGACCTTACAAGTTTTGAGTTGTTTTGTCTCTGCAAGTTTTCCCTGAAACATAGTCCCTTTGATAACCATCTGTCTGCTATCCCTTCTTTGTATTTTCTGGTTCCTCAGTTCATAAGAAACTCGTGTTGCTTTCTTTTTTAAGCGGACAGTAGACTAACCGCACCTGTTGTCAGCTGTCTATATAATTCTTTTAACAGGCTTCCTTGCTACACATGTGTTCAGAAAGGATGGTCCACTATTGTGAAGAAGAGATGAGTAGAATTGTGTATGCATGTATTGAATGCATTCTTTTAATACAGCTGTAAAATATTTATACTGTATAATATGTGTACTTTTTAAAAATACTTTAAAACAATTTTTTACATATGTACAATTTTTGTTTTACTACATAGTTTCAAATTTAAATGTGTTAAAAAAAATTCTCTTCGTGTATCTTGGGAGTTTTTTCCCACCCTCGTGATAATTCGAAGCTTTTCATTGGTCCCTCCCACTTCGGATTATCGAGAGTCGACTACATATAGTTTTTGGAAATATTACGTTTTGTTTATGGCTATGTACTTACAAACAAAAAAAACTGAATTAATATTCGTGATCTAAATACCTATTTTAATAAATATTTTTAGTGGGAATAGTTAAGTGATCTAGTCTAAGATGATACATCTTTCCATTTTTTCACGAGGTCCTTCAGAGTTTGTAAAAGATGTTAATCCTAACATTAGATAAGAGACCTTCCTGGAACCTCGGGGGTCCTCGAACCACAGTTTTGGTACCATTGATGTAAGATATAGGATAAATACTAAACCATGGCACTCTAAAAATGTGAGTCGGTCCAAATGAAATGTTGTTTATACCTAATGCCATTTAATTTATGAAAAAAATAAAATTCTTGCTAGAGAGGAAATATTTTTATTAATTATTCTATTTACTCTACCACACTTATATATATTTTTTATTTCATGAACTTTAAAAAATTCTACATTTATGGTGCTTCTATTTTTTTTTTCTTCTTCTTCAGTTCAATACATGTCCCCAAATTAGCACAAAAATTAAAAGAAAAAAAGAAGAAGAAAAAACATTTTTTTTAAATGGCTTCAAATAAAAAATAACTTTATTTAAAATTGATTTTAAAATAAGGTTGCTTTTAAAGAATTTTAAAATCATTATTTAATTTTGAAATAGGTGCTGAGAGTGCTAAGTAAATAAGATATATCAAATACATTAGACAGTGTTCCTACGTAGTATTTCTTTAAAATAAATGCTATCAAAGAATTACAAATACTTTGGAATGTCTATTATTTGAATAGAAAGCCTAATTGCATTAAATGTGCCTAATTTTGTGCCAAAAATAATAGTGCTAAAAATACCCAGTAAATTAGTTATTACTTTCTATTTTAGCTTTTGCATGCATACGCTGCAGCTAAATTATCTGTAGTATCTAATTAACCTAAAAGTTTTGTATGTTATAAACCTAGAATTGATTTCTCATGTAAAATTCTAAAATTTTAACCGCATAATGATTAGTTTAAGAATGAATTATTAGGGTTTGTTATTTTTCCGATACAAAGAAACAACAGTCATATTCAATAGAAAATCAAATATCATTGGAATTGTTCAATAAGAGAAAATGTTTGAAATTCAAGAGATTAAATGGCTTATTTTTCAACATAGGCAAGGCAGAGCGTTTGAATCCAGTATCAAGACATATCATACTTCTTTTTTTCCCCTTTTTTAAAAAAAAAGAAAGAAAGAAAAAATAAATTTGCAAATAAAAACTTCATAAACAAAAGAATTTTTTCAAAAAGATTGAAATGTCAGAATTAAAACACGTGTTTTCTCATGGAATTAATGATAGAAATAGTTTGATAAAACCTATTCAGGGAAGAGGAACATTGACATAAAATCAGAAAATGTGCTAATGTTTATAGACGTAAAGGATTTTTCCAACAGGGAACCAGCAGCAAACTTCAGTAACTCTGCTATTTAATTAGTTTACAATATTTTTATACGATACGAGCTTTATAAACAACATTTTAGATGGGAAATAGCTATTTATAAATCGCTCATATAAGTTAAATATTTTTATACCATTTTCCCTATAAATTCTTCTTATTCTACAAGAGCCAAAATTTGAGAAAATAATCATTTGCTCTTCTCTAAAGATATTCTAAAGACTCAAAAATTTTGCGCTCTGGTAACGGAAGGCAAGGAATAAACTGTTTTAAAGCATCCCTCCAAGTTCATTAAGCCAGTTTTTGAATATATTTCATTAAGCCTTAGTTTTGCTGTATGGACGGCATTAATGTAGAATAGCTAATATCGAAGATTGTCTGCACTCCTGAACAAATGTCCTCCTGGAGTACATCCAAATTTGTATGGACTATTTTCCGAGACTTCAAAACGATTATTGTTTCTTAAGAATGCCAAAATTTTAATCCCACAGTATCAGACACTTGGACTCTATGGACTCACAGTATCAGACTCTATGCCTTGCACTTGGAATCAAATATGAGAGAATCTAATTGCGAAACGTTGCCAAATATAAACTGTTCTTACTGTAGGAAACCAAATGAAAGAGATTTGTCAGATCACATTGCATTTTTCCAATTGTTAATGCTCCAGTTTTAATGTTCTCTTCACTATTATTTGCTGTTTTATGATGCATTGATATCAATAAAGTGGGTTTTGCTCTTGGCAGCTTGGCCATAAAAATAAACTTTGTGAAGCTTCCAACAAACTGTTCTGCTCAGATTGAGATTTTCACAACCAATGTGTAAATCCGTGGTTGCTTCGCTGTATATTTGCTTTGGCAACAGAGTTGATTCATTTCTTGCTAATTCTTTAGGCTGCTTCCCCTTGCAACCACAATATTCACAACGATATTTTTATTTAATATTTGTCTATAATTTTAAATGCAAGTACTCTTGGCACATTGAGATTTTTTGCTGATTAAGATACTAAAATTAAAACTGGGTGCGTAATAATAATGTCATATCCTACTTCCAACCCCTATAATTTGCTATTTTAAAATAATATTATACATTTGATGTGTAATAACTTACTACTTATATAGATAACTAATTTTTACCCTATTCATATACATAACAAACAGTTACACTTCCATCACATGCGAAATTTATGTGATTGAATTAAAGATTCCGAGGAATCCAAAAGAATATCATTAGCAAAAGAGACTCAATAAAATTGAAATTTAATTTTTTTTATAATTATTAGGGACATTCTAACACTTAAAAATTAAGACGAATGTTTCAATTTTCATTATTTTAAGACAAACGCGTGCATTTATAAGGCTGTTATATTAGAATTTCAAAAAAGTAAGTAACATACAAGTGATATAAATACTTTATAGAATCTTGTAAGCCCTGAGTTTTTAAATGTGGTCAATCTAAGGAAAAATTAGATATATAAATATATTTTTTCTCCACCAAAGGTAGGAAAGGTATTTTATTATAACTGATTGTATGAATCCAAACAGTTTTCTGTATCTAATATGTGATTGGTAATATTGAGTAAAAGAAACTTATTTCCTCTGTGTGCATTTCTTAACGTCCTTGAAAAATATAGCACTTGAGTTACTTTTGTATCTGAAATAATTGATCAATATTTTTTAAAACAATTAATTTTAGTAAGAGACGGAATAAAAGTACACTTAACAGGTCGAAAATCTAAATTCTAAAGTTTACAATACATAAACTAATTAAAGTAAGTATACTTATTTGGCTATTATGTTTGTGAATATCAGGAAAAAATATTCTGTAAATTCCCCATTAGTCTTCGTGTATTTTTGAAGTATTTTGCTAATAAACAATTGAAAATACTATTGAATTCCATTACATTTCTAAAATAACGCACTTTATGTTGTTAGCATTAAGAAATAAAGGCAGAATGGGCTTACTTTTATACGAACTGTTTTTGTCCTAAACATATAACCTTCTATGTTTTGTAATTATGGGGGAAGGAGGCACAATACGATTCAATTGACAAAAATCGGTCAAAAAATCAAACCTCATTTTTTAGCCTAAATTATTTTTTACGTACTTTTCAACAAACTCACAAAATTTGAAAGCTCTAAGTTTAAAAAAAGCAGAGTTGTGATAAGTTTTGAGTTTGTTTTTATTTACATCTCCTTATCAAATCAAAACTTTAAACTGGCGTATCGGAAAGATAAAATAACTAGTTTGTCATAATTTAAAATGCTAGGGCTTTTTTCTATTGTGCCTAATACGTGGAAATTTTTTTCACATGTTGCTAATAGTACATGAATTAAAAGTTGGTATGCATTTTTCAATCAAAGCAATGTTTATTTTTTAAAGAATGTTTGAAGTTAGAATTTACACATTTTTTTAAAGAAATTTTCAATAAGCATTCATGAAAAGAAGAATTGTACAAATACCAATCATTTTATCGCAAAACCTATACTAACTGTTATACATAGTTTAACTTACTTTAATTCAAATTTCGAATATGTACCTTAATTTTTATAGAAGGAATAGCATTTTAAAATCCCTTCATAAGTTTCTTTTCCCGTAAAAAATTAAATGGTTAGCTTTTTATGAAATTTTGAGCTCAAAATCTGTTTTATATCATACATACACATAGGAGGCAACCAGAAAAGTATTAAAATCATTAAATTGAAAAAATTGTGTAAATCGCACCATGTCTCCTTAACACAATAAAGGACGTGATACCTGCTACCATTTTCATAACGCAATTGATCAATATTTGAAAACAAAAGAAACCCTCAAGCAAATATTTCATTAAGTAAATTTTTAACGCAATGGTAGCCTTCATTCATTATTAATTTAATAAATATGAAATTTCAAAGTGGGATCTTGTAAAAATAAGCTTGTTTTAAGAGATATTATAAATTCCAAAAAATCAATATATCTGAATAATATTACTCCAACCCGCACTTTAATTTATTAATTAAAAAAATAAAGACACTTCAAAGGGAAATAAAAAATATTTCCAAATTTGCAACAGTTACTGGATAATTGGATTTCTTCCAAAAACGAGTTGGATCAAAGTTCGATTATTAGTTAAAAGCTGTATTTTCTATGTAACTAATGCATAGCTAGTGCAATTATGTAAATAGAAATTGATATTTTTGTCTATATATGAATTTAACTTCAAGGAATATTTCCTAAATAAAAAATAAGACTTCTTGTAAGCATTTATTAAAAATATCCCTTTTCAGTAAAAAAAACCCGGCTGTATTGGAATGCTAGTAAATCAGCTGTTACAAACTTTTCGAGACCATTAATAAAATTCCGCAGGGTACCAATGTATCTTTTCAAATTAGTTGTTATTTTCGTCTTCAAATGACAATATTTAAACGTGATAAACATTTGGGGAATTCGACCAATTTTCAAATCATTCTTGTTTCATTGGAAAAAGGTTTCCATTCAAATAAAAAATAAGATTAAATTATTTCAAAAAAAATTTGAAGTGAATTAGTAGGTGAAATAGTATTATTGTTTAAGATTCAAGTTCTATATTTTATATACCTCAACTGCTTTCTTTGTGATATGTGTAAGCATATTGTATAATAAAGTAATTTAGTATTCAGAAAAATGAAAGATTCAGTTAAAAAAATTCGATAAGATTGACCCCAAAACTAAATAAGAGTAAGAAAATTACAGTAAAAAGGAATAATTGAAAATCAATGTTGTTGGTTTATTATATAAGTTTTAATCTTAAAAAAAAACATATTTGAGAAATTTTAGAGTCTATTTTAAAGATTTGGAAACCATTTCTTGTCAAAAGGTCAGTCATACACTGATGGATAAAAAATCCTATCATAAAGGAGAAGGAGTGCTAGATAAACGAAATTTGGTAGGCGTGTATAAATATTTGAAACTTGACATCAATGCAAGTTTCCATAAAATCACCTAAATGTGAAGTTAGTTGCACCTTGTTGAGTATTCAAATCAGATGCACTTTAAATACGAGCTATTTATCGTTTAGATTTGACACAGTGAATTTGGGTTCGTCAAAAATGCTTCTAAGAACATGAAGAAGCCATTATCAAGTAGAACGATGTCGGATGGTAGGAATGTATCCATTGTACATTATTGTTGCTGCAGTCCCGGAAAGGTACTATCTCGATAAAACCATACACGGGTCACCACTGACAGAGAAGATTGCTGTATTCGCCAGCATGGTTGTGGAGCATCGTCGTGCATCTAAAGTAGAAATTTCAGCAATTGTTTGTATCCAAGTCATTCAGTAAACTATATCTCTTTAAAACCCAACCCGCACAATCATGCGGGTTAGATATTCTTATACATTTCTGCTTCTAGAATCGTCGTATGTAAGAAAACCCCGAATGCAATGATTAAGAGTCTTTGCAAAAAGTTTAAAGTATCCCTTGTTATCAACAGACAGTGGTCTGTTGATAACAAGGGATATCAACAGACATTATCCCATGTTTTACTTTCAGCTGGCAAATCTAGCTTTGTTTTCAAACACAACGAAATACGTTTCTTTATATCTGTCATAAAAAGATAATTACCAATATATTTTTAATTGCTTTGATAAAAATTTTGTATTAATATTTAAATAATTGTAAAATAGGAAATAAATATTAATTATACTCGATTCATGTTGTTTGTAGGACTCAGGATTTCGTTACCTGCACGATCGTGCGGGTTGACCGTTACTTGAGTCACTGCAGCTATAAAGGTAAATGTTGCCATATGAGTTTTCGTTTTTGTTTCAATAATGTTGATAGAGCCTAAATAAAAACGAAACATATTGGAAAAAATAAAACCATATTTCCTTCGAGTTGCCATGGTCGAGTCTCTTTTTATTTCTCTGGCCTGTTTTTTGCAATTTATTTTCTCTCTCACACTTTTGATGAAGGAGGTGGCATTTTCATCCTTTGCACACATATCTGCATCTATATCCCTCCTCCCTCAAAAATATCTGGGTTTTCCGGTGTGAGTTATTATGGTGTGGTTCAAATATATGTTTTTAAATAATAAACTTTTCTGATACATTTATTATTTTTCATGGAATACTGAGCTAACTTTCAACCAAAAACTTTTTTAGGTATCTAAATGGAGAAGAATTCTCACACAAGGAGAAATTTTGCAATTGATGAATAAATCACATTGAACTTATATCAGAACTTAGGGATCTTTCGGATGATGACAATACTGCAAACAAAACACATGAATCACATATATTGAACGGTGAGTCACGTTCATATGGCAGCGAAGAATAAAAACATGGACATATTTGAAAGGGAAAGAGAATTTTGGATCATTCTTTACCATCAAAGTCTTTGGAGCCCATTCACTTCATTCTTTTAACTGTTAAAAATTCTTGGTTTCTGTGCAAACAAGATGCAATATCAAATAAAATTCCTCCAAAAATCAAAACTGATTGCTTAAAATTTAAGTTAAGAGATAATTGAAGCGTTTACTACTTCTAACCTACTAACAAAAGTATTTTAACTGATGATGAAGATACCAGTGATGTGTGAGTGATTCCACTCAAAAAATGATCAAAGTGTTATGATCTACCTGCTATATATGCCATGGCTTTTATCCTGGTCATTCCAGGATAAAAGAAAGCTTGAAATGTATCCATTTTCTATGTGTTGATGACATTTAAAGGCCTTGCAAGTGAAGATTTGAAAACCACAAAAGCAGTTCGAAAACATGTTGTGAAAAATGCAATGTATATTTATGCATATAAAAAACATGTTTTAAAGATTTTCACAGGAAATAAATAATGAGTCAATAAAATAATTAATTTGACATCAACAATTTTATTATTTTTTACAATTTTAGTTGTATTAAGTGTATTTCTTCCATCAATTCAGAGCCAAAAAAATGTAAATTTCCCAGGTGCTGATTTCACAGAAAATACCCAACATACACGATTGGGCGGGTACCGTCTATGTTCCAGGGTGAAGGCGGGATTTTTTTTTTATTATTTTTCCCAGTGACATCGGGGTCAATATAGTATTAATAGCCAGAAGAATTTAATATTTAAAGATACAAATTATTAGGGTCTTAAAGGGATATGAAATCAATTGTTTGAGAAATAGAACCGGGCCAGACGCTCTATAGTGTTCATACTATTGATGGGAGGGTGGCCGGCAATGGAGTTGGCCCCCAAATAATCAGTAATTTGTATATCCCCCTTGTTTACAGGATGTTGTTGGAATTCCTTTGCTGGGGACCAGCACGGGGTGTCACGGGGTTTGTCAACGGTCATGCTGGGTGAACGGACCCATAAATTTAATTAAAAATGCAACTTTTGTAACTTTGCGCTTGGTGACTGTCCAATGACGCGGCTGGACAAAGAGTGCGCGCAGGCACAAAGAGGTGGGATTTGCCCTCACTTAAAAGGGGGTGCCGAGGACAATTTAGGGCAGACTAGATTTTCCTTTTCAGAATAAACTCTTCTTTTTAGGAAATTTAGGTAGTCTTGATCGGTGGTAATGCCATGCCTCCCATCATCTTGTCTCCCGTTTCAGATAAGTGAAATTCTTATTGTTTGTTCATAGTTCTTTTATTCTTCAATTTTAATAGTGATTAATCCAAATTTCGTAATGTGTTATAATTGTAATAAACTAATTTAATTTAATTTTAATCCGAGTAATGTCATTAGTTTTGCGTTGTCTCAATAATTCATTTAAAGGACTAGCCACTATGTTGATGCGGACTAAGTTAAATAAGCGAACCTGGGTAGTTTTTAAGATGTTAGTTTAAAGTAAAAATAGTCAGCGCCGCATCACTATAAGCCCAGATGCACTGAAATCTGCAACTTCAGTGATGCAACCCTGGAGCACATTAAAAAGCAGAGTCGTTATGTGTTGTGTTCCCCAATGAGAACAGTTTCTGTTTTGGTGACAGTGATATCCATATATTGATTAGAAAAAGGTCAGGTCACGCCTGCAAACGAACATTCTGCGTTCTAGGCAAACTGAACCCACACATGGAATTACGGTAGGGAGATCATAATAGGAGCACTCTTGGAATCATTCCAAGCACCCTGGCTGCTAACTTATACTCCAGCCTAGTAAATAAAAATGTTGCATCACCATTCAATCACATTATTTAAAGAAGGTGTTTTCGAACATGATAATGAGCACCTTCATATCGCCTTTACAACCCAAAATTCTCCATAGAGTATCGAAGTGTTGCTTTAGCCTGCTGGATCCTCAGATCTTTCTTCCATCGAGCACTAATGTGGCATCATTGGATGCCAACTCCAGTATCATATTAACAACTAGAATTAAACTATCTTATGTTTAAAAGTGTGCCAGATACCATAGGCTATGCACACTGCAGAACAATACGCTTGTTGGGTGGTGTGTCAAGTGACAGCATGAGTGGAATTGTACCGTTCACCAGGGAGCCTCCCCACCCGTACACGGTTATCACCTACCTCCCTAACGAATCGGGATTCATGAATAAAACACTAAACATCTATTCATCCTTGGTACTTTGGAAGAGATCCAAGAGTTTCATTCAAGCATATGCCAAAGATATATCAGACTGCCTTCTCAAGTTTTATGGCGACTATATAAAAGCATTCACTTTTCGTCATGGTTAGTACATATTCCCGGAGTGCCACTGGTGCTATTCCAAGCTGGTCTCCCTTGCTCAAATCTTGCCTTGTTTGTATTTTAAAAAGAACGAGGTCTGTCAAGGTCTTATTTTTGTTTTTAGACATTTCGAAATTTTTGAATTTTTAGAGATTGTCTAACATTGCTAGAGAATCTGGGATTGGTAACAATAACACCTTGTTTTCCCTATCTGTGCCATTCCACTTATTTCTGGCTGGGCACCACGGCCATCACAGTCGACGAAGTTTCGATGTGATAGGCAATACACGAAATAGTCAGTTGGATTGCAGATTTGCTTTCACAAAAAATCTAGGTATGATTTGTAGAACAATTATTGCTTTAAATCTGATTGTATCGTGGAGCAAGTCACTGTGGAATCAACAAACGCTAGCTGCATGATATTTCTCTTTTGTTGTCTTGTTTTTCTTGTCCCACCAGACTCGATTCTCTGCACTTGGGTACCATTTCATATTCACTCTGAAACTTTCAAATTGGGAAGGAAACTAGCAATGCTCTTGAAATAACTTAATAGCTAGTGAATTCTAACATCTGGATAATTATAATACTTAATCAAAAGTTTTTCAAACATAGAAAGGTCAATTTTCCAATAAATGAGCAAACTTAAAATTCATATATTCTGGATTGTATGAATCCAGATTGTAATCCAGAATAATAACTTCAAAGCGAAAATTAATTTTATATATCATGGTTTATACATTAATTCTTAAAGTATCTTCGAATTTAATACCTTCTGCAGTACAAATAAACTTCAATGTGATTTTATATCATGAACAGTGTTTCTTAAAAATATTTAAAATGATTGTGTTATTGAAAGTCTTGGCATTTATATAAAGATATACACTCAAGAGCCAAAACATTATGACCACCCCTACATTTTGCAATTAACTCGACTGGATGACGTGGAAGGCACGTGATCAGGTGGAAATGGTATTTAACTGCTGCTGGAGAGTCTGAAGAATCATTCTTTCACTTAATTCTGTGTGTGATGGGAAAGGCTGTGGATCTAAGCGACTTTGACAGACGGCAGATTGAAATAGCTCCAAGGCTAGGAACAAGTATTTCCGAAACTGCACGCCTCGTGGGATGTTAGCGATCTACAGTTGTTAGTACTTATGCAAAGTGGATGAATGACTGTGAAACCAGCAGTAGACGACATGGTGTTGGACGTCCACACGCTATCAAAGAAAAAGGTCGTCGGAGACTATCTCGCATGGTGAAGCAAAAACGGAGCCAGACAGTGGCTCAACTTACAGCCCAATACAATGCAGGGCCAAGTAGAATTGTATCGGAGCACACTATTCAGCGAACATTGTTGGACATGGGGCTACGCAGCAAACGTCCCACTCGTGTGCCTTTGCTGACTAAGCGTTATCGCCAACTGCGCCTGTGCTGGGCCCAGGAACGTTACGATTGGTCCATAGATCGGTGGGAGAGAGTTGCCTGGTCAGATGAATCATGGTTTGTCATTAATCACGCCGATGGTCGTGTCAAAATACACCTTCCAGGCAAACAGTTGCTCCCTCAATGTACATTAAATCATACACAGGCCGGTGGTGGCGGTATTATGCTTTGGGGGACGTTCTCTTGGGCGTCTCTGGGACCCTTGGTTGTGGTAGAGCAGACCATGAATGCTACAGGGTATCTGAACATCATTGCGGACCAGTTGCACCCTTACATGGCCTCTGTTTTTCCAGCTGGAAATGGAATGTTCCAACAGGACAACGCCCTGTGTCACGCTAAAATTGAGTTAGAGTAGTTCCAGAAACATGATGCTGAATTCCAGTTAATGTCCTGGCCGCTTAACTCACTGGATCTCAATCCGAAAGAACATGTTTGGGATGTCATGGGACGGCAGCTTAAAGACCATTAATTCGCAAAATCTCGGATTTGCGTGACCGTTGCTTAAACATCTGGTACAATCTGTCTCCGGCCATCTACCAATGACTTTTGGCATCCATGCCAAGGCGGGTTGAAGCTGCGTTTAGCCCCAAAAGTGGGCTAACTCGTTATTGTTAGGTGGTCATAATGTTTTGGCTCTTGAGTGTTTGATTGAATTCAATTTGTGCTATTGTAAAATGTGATTTAAATTTGAAAACAATTTTTTTTATAAAAATTTCATATATAGTTAAAAAGTTTTCGTTGATATTTATGCTTGAAGTAAATAATTTCTCATGGGGTATTTAATTCAAATTATAAACTGTGGGGGGAATACTTTACATGAACCCTTTTTATCCACAAAAGACAAAAACAACTTTTAGTTATGACGCTTTTAGTTAATATAATTAGTTAATTAAGTACCAACTGACTTTGAATATATATCATATTAATATTAAATCTTTACGATTCACACACATTTATACATATATATATTGAAAACTTATAACCTTTAATTTAGTGTTAAGTAGTTATACTTCACATACGGAATTGTTAATTTCTTAAGTAAAATATCTTTTATAGCTATATAAGGGAAAATCTATATCAGGAATGAGCTTTTAATTAATAGGGGCCTGTGGACCAACCATCAAACATTTGGTTGTGACCACTTGAAATTAACAATTAGTATTTATATACCGAGATATTTAAGATTTCCGGATGGCATACAGAGAAAAAGCCTTCTATTTATAACTAGAAAAACAACCTTACAAGAATTTTTTATTATTATTTAACGTATTTTAAATTGTTTGATAATACATAAATTTTTGACGTTATTTTAATTTGTTGGCAATTATTATTCTGTTTGTATCTTGTGTTTTCCTTTAAACCACGGTTTAAAAATTTTTTTTTTACTGTAGTTATCTAATCTACTAAATATCCCGTAATCCCGTATTTTTTATAAATACGGAAACATTATATATATATATATAATGTATATTGTAGACTTTTTTCTTAGCTCACCATACCTACACTACAGGGTGAACCACAAAAACCTTTGAAAATATTAAAAGTAGCCCGTACCCCTGAAAAGTTTAACCATCGCTGATCTATATTATTTTTT
>BMAO01026290.1:0-57470 GCA_019973975.1 Trichonephila clavata | reverse complement strand
AGTCAATCAGGAAATAAAAAGGAGGCTGAGAAAGTGGTGAAAAACATTATTAAGGTAAGATTTGTTTAAATATTCTAAAGGTTATCATTTATAATGTTTGTGATAAAATATTAAGTTATTAAATCTTACTTGTGAGTCACTCTCCAATATGAAGGGTATAAACAAAAGCTGATTTTTAAATTGAAGTTTTTATTTTAGTGTTACAAATAAAATTATTTGTAACACTTCTTTGTTCATTTATGAATGTACTCTTATTTACCATTATCGAAATGTTTTTTCTTTCTTTTTTTAAATTTGATTTTTAAATTTTATTTTAGATTATTTTTTTAGTTTATTTTACTTGATTTTTTCTTTCAGACTGTTTAATGAATAGTAATGTATGTATTTATTTCATTTATCTATATAGATATAGGTTCATTTTTACCTGTTTTTAAACTTAATTTACAACAAATCCATGGAGTTGTAAATTTTCCTCTCCCTCCATTACTTGCTTCATAAACTTCACATTCTTATGCATTTTTGAAACTTTTCATTTATACTAATTTATTGAAGTAGTTTACTAGTTTTAATTGTAAATAATACAGTTTTTTGTTATCAAAATATTTTTAATCAAATGTATTTAAATATAGCTTAATGGTTCAAAAATATTTATGTACAAAGACTTAAAAATCACTTTTAAAAAAATCCTAATTGATCACATTTTAAAGAAGTAAACAAATAATTCTTTTTGAAAGTTTAGTTTTTTTGGGGAAGGGGGGGGAGGTAAATGTTTTTTGTTATTAAACTAACTTCTTATATGTAATTGTACTCTTTCATTTTCAAACATAGAATTGCAAGTTTTTCCTCCTCGAATCTTATACTACAGGCCTGAATACATAAAATTATTTTTTCCCCCTTTTGTGCCTTACTTTCTCATTTCGCTGTTAAAAGCCAGAAATTTTTTTAAAGTTTAAAGTTATATGTATTATAAAACAATGTATGTCATTTTGTTTCCATTGTTAATTTGGATTAAATCAATTCTAATTAGGTTACATTGATAAAATTTTCTAAATACATATAATTAATTGCATATGCATTTCATTTATGTTAGTGTGCAAAAATTAAAGATAAATCTGAGAAATTAGGATATCAGTGGAACTAGCTATCAGGACAAACTGTATTGGATCAAAAAGAGAGTCAGTTGTGCACTTTGTATTGAGCAAGTATTGAAAGATATAAACGTACTTGTGTGGGGTAAGCTCAGCAGTGGTGTAATGTACACCCTCATGTTGCCAGGTGGGGCAGAGATTCTATGGAGCCCAAAGTCTGACTGAGACTCTTAAGTACGTATTTGGGTTTGGGGCCTCAAACTTGACTTTCCAGGGGGGGGGGGCTAATATTCTATGTTACACCGCTAAAGGTCAGTATTTTTGTTAAAACTCTTGCACAGTAAACATAGATTTAAATGAAATTCAGTTGCTGTCTTACTGTACATGTTCAACAAGGGAGCTTGTAGACCACATCTGGATGACCTTGCTCAATATCAGATCATTTGGAATATGGAGGTATAATAAAGTGTGGCTGTGAAGCTCAGGATTGCCTATAGCATCATTTCCTGAGTATGGAGATCATTTCAAACTACAGGAAAAACTGTTTGAGAGTTCAGTAGTGGTTGCCCACAAGCGGCCATTGTAGTAGACAGTAAATGTTATCTCACTGGTTAGAAGAGATTAAGAACTGGAGAAATTACAAGACACATGCAGCAGACTTCTGTATGTGTGATCTTATATTTTATTCTGACCAGGAAATTGTACAATGGTTGTTTGTTTGTATGACAACCTGTATAGTATGTATCAATAATATCTGCTAATTGGAGATAGCATTTTCTCTGGTTTTGGAAACACAATTGGATAATTAGCAATTGGTGGTTGGTTACAGATGAGAACAGGCTTACTCTAATTACCAGTTTAGAATAGAAACCCAACTGGAAAAATTAGAAACATGCAATATCCCCTTCAACAGCATCTTAAGAGACTGGTTTGGAGTAGTGGAATTATCATTTGGGGAGGTTATTGTAACTCTGTATTTGTACAATCATTCACATCTTCCAAGATGGTTCAGTTACTTGTGCACTCTATTGTACCAAGGTTTTTTTCCCCACAAGTACATCTTTTTAGATGTACCTATGGGTCTATGTTCCTCTTCATAAACAACTGTGTTGCTTCTCATTCTGCAGTGGCTGTCAAAGAGTTGTTAGAGAGCGAAGGTATTCATTGCATGCATTGGTTAGCATTTAAATCTAATTGAAAACTTATGGGACACTATGTAGACACTTGACAGCATATTGCCACCTGATGAAATCATTTCAGAGTTGTGTGATCATATTCCCACTAGGGGTGGGATTTTTCTTGCCACATTTTGATCTTCTGTCAAATTATGCTCATGGCTAATTTTCAGTAAAATTCTTTTTTTATTCTTTGGGGTTTCTTTTTTCTTTTGGAGGTTTTGTTTGCTTTTATCATGCTCTTAAGTCTTAGGAATCTTAAGAGTTTTGATTGTGTTGATATGGAATATTTTTATATGGTGTTACATTGCAAAAACCATCTTGTCCTTAATTTTTTACACACCAGTGTGTTTACAGTAAATGATAATATTTCTAAAATGAAAAATTTTCAAAAACATTGATTAGAGCTTATGAATTTTCTCACTCTAAGTAATAACTAACCTTTAAAATTTGAACTATACAGTTTATCCATTTAAAGAACTGTAACAAAAACTATAAGTTCATTTATTTTATAAAGTAATATATTTGAAATGTATCACAAATGTACTATTTATGTATATATTGTAACTATTCAAATTTATCACAGTGTATGAGAAATGTGTGCTAAACTATTTTTGATTGTAAAGTTGGAATTATTTAGAATAAAACTAAAGGAATTGAATAATTTTTTCAAAGAAGTTTTATTATCATGAGGTGATATGTTTAATTCAAAAGAGTTTTAGGTGTTTTTTTTTACTAAGATTTTTTTTTAAAGTTCAAACTAAGATTTATTGAAATATAGATGCACAAATCGAGTATCAGGTTATATAAGTTTTTCTTTATTTTAATAATAAAAAAATATGTTTAAACTTAATTAAAATTTAATGTGTACTATAAATGTGAAACAATTATTATTTTGTGTGTGTAATATAAGCATATACCATGTCGGGGGTGGCCTTTTTGGGAAGAGAGCCACTTATTCAATTAAAAAAAATGTGTGTGCCGCTATTTTATTAAAAAAAAAAAAAAATTATTCGTGCCACTTCCAGTAAACACAATATGAAAAGTGAAAAAATGCTACTTATTGGCTATTATGAGATTTTTACACAAATAGCCCAGTCTTCAATGTAAATCTATGTAGTCAAAATTTTTAAAATAATATAATAAATAATGCATAAGTACAAACTTTTGTTTTAATGTTAAACAATTAGTTAAGTATAAAGTAAAAAAAAATTGGTGACACTAGAATCATTTAATTCTAAATAGTAATTAAATACTCAGTACTTAATGTAGCTTTTGAATTTCTACTTTTTTTGCCTTGCCAACTATATTAGGATTATCTCTTGAAGAAAACAAATAATAATACTCTACAAAATTAGTTTATTTTAGATGTGTATCAGCTAGTTTTGAGTTAAATTAATTTTATTATGTTCACAACTGAAAAAATTTATTCACAGGCATATTTGGATCCAAGTTTTGAGGTTTTTGTCTAAGACACCCCTATTTCAATAAAATTGTAAAAAATGATTATTTATTATAATCTTTTAAAAATTTAAAATTTTTCAGTTCACATGCCACTGTTACAATTCCACCGTGCCACGTTTGGCCACCCTTATACTAGGTACTGTGGAAATGTTAAGCACTTAATTTGTTTGTGTCAAAGTATCTGAATACATTAAATATTACTTTCTTTATAATTTAGAAATGTCTCTCAAATATGGTGAGTTTCAAAAAGCTTATTTTTATTTTGAACTGTGTGCGGGGTTGTTTACAATACTTTCATAAAAGAAAACAGCTTGGATATTTTAGTTATAATATTTTAAAGCTGAATAAAGTAGGTTGGAATCATGTATAATTTTTCCTTGTTTAAGGTATTTCTATACTTAAACATTTAAGTATATGCTCAAGATTTCCAAAGCTGGTTTATGCAAAAATGTTTTTATTTACTAAGATGACTCTTCAGCCATACTGTATAAGGTAACTTTTGGAACATGAATAATCTAGGAACTCAAAGTAATTCCTATAAATAATGAGTTAAGTTAATGAAATAATTAAACCACAAGGTAAAAAGTAATAGGTATCCAAGAGAGATCTGTTAAGTGTTATTCCCTAGTATCTGGTTGTTAGTTTTTATTAAGACGGGGGAAAATTGAAATATTTCTTCATGTACCTGAATAGGAATCAGGGTCACTTTAAGAATATGACTAGGTGTTACTCTTTTCTGGATTTATGAAGAGTTTCTGTATGAAATGTTTATGTGATAAAATGCTTTGTAAAAAATTTTAACACAAATTGAAATTATTATAACAGATAAAAGTAAGCATTTTTTTTATTTATTTGTGTTGGCCAAAATTATACTGTAATTAGAGATGAAAATTTTATTTTAATCAGAGCCAATTAAAGCTTTTTTTCAAACTTTAATGTTATATTAAGCTGAAATTGATACAATTACAAATCATAATCCCATTCAAAGTGAGATGTCAGAAAAACGAAATAATTTTTTTAACACTGTGTGTGTAATTTGTCTTTTATGTGACAACTTTATATTTGAATCATCTTATCTGTAATGTTTTCTGCTCTAAGCTACATAGAGCCTTTGGAAAATTTTAAAACAATTTAATAACCTGCTCATAGGAAACAATTTAATAAGACAAAAATGAAAATTTAGATTTTATGACATGTACCAATTGATTTTGTCATGAAGTAAGTCTCTTAACACTATTTATTTTAAGAAGGTCTTAGTAAGGCTGTTTTAATGCCACTTTAAATTTAACCAGTTGCACTGGCAAAAAATTCACTGACGTGTGTACCAGAATGGTCGTTTCTGTTTCTGTAACAATCGCATGATGACGTACATACCTTATTAATATTATATTTGTAGAATATTTTAAATGTGTATTTCATATATTAAGAAAAAATGCTTATTAATCAAAAATATACTTTTTGAAATAAAATAGAATTGTATTACTTTCACTCTTTGTTCCTTGACTTTTCGTGGCTCTGGTTAGAAAAAGTCTGTTCTGTTTTTAATTTTTTGTGAACTTCAAAGGTATTTCTTTTTTCCTTTAAAAATTATGTTGTTTGATATGGATAGTTCTAATAAGTGTGATATAAGTTTAGATTTAATTACACCTCAAAAGATAACTTTTTCTTTCAATGAAATATTTGTCAGTTGATCAATTTTTTTTATTGACTAATTGTTGGATGATTTTTTTAGATTGTAATCAAGATTGGAATTCTATACCGCAATGATCAATTTAATCAGGAAGAACTATGGACTGCAGAACAATTCAAGCATAAATTTCACTCTACTGCAATGGCCATTATCAGTTTCTTTGAAGTAGAATTCTCTTATGACAGAAACTTTCTTCTTCAGGCACTTAATGAATGCAGAGCTCTCCTCAAAAATCTTGTCTCTCGACATTTAACAGACAAGTCCATCAACAGGATAGAACATGTCTTTAATTTCTTTGCGAATCCTACTTTCTTGGATGATGTCTTCAGTCGAGATAGCAACCACAAAGAACTTTTGGGCAAAATAGTGTCTGATATGCACAAGTTGATGGAAGATGGCTCACTTTAATATAATTGGGATAATAATTGCCAAACAGATTTCTTTTAGGGGCAGGAGCTTATCCTTGGTTCCAATAATAATTTTTTCCCATTATTTAATGAGAAGAAAAAATTTGATTTTTGAATTTTTGATAATAGCAAATTTTTAGATAAGTAAATCCAAATTGTTTGATTATCTGTATGTTTATTTTTTATATAAATATAATTTGAATATTTTTTTTACTTATTTTAATATTGTGGCAATTCTTCAAAATGATAAAGTAGTTTTGTTTTACTGTCATTAATGGATTTTAAAAACTTGATCTAAAATGCTTATAATTATTTTTTTATGAGAATTTTGATAAAATACCTATCTTTTTCTGTTACTCAAATTAAGGGAGAGAAAATGTGTGAGAGATGTGTAAAATAAAAATTGATCTATGGGAATATTATGTTTATTACAAATTTTGTATTTCAATTTTATTACTTTTGATATTAGTTATGATAGTAAATAATCTTATTGTCATGTGTAGTAAAATATTTTTTCTCCTGTCAAATTACCTCATTATTTATTCTCTTTTTATGTCTCAAGAAAAGGGTCTTGATGTCATCAAGTTTATACATTGAAATTTTAATGATGTGTATAAAATTAATAGTATGGTGGAGAATTTTCTCTGAGAACTGTGCCATAACTTTATTTTTGATACAGATTTTATAATCATAAAATTTTTTTGTCAGGATGGTTTTGTGCTTCTTGAAGTTCATTCAATTAATATAACCATACTGTCTACTTAAATGATTCTCAATTTTTAAATTTTACTATTAGCATTTTAAAGATTTTTTTTAATTATATTGATCATTTCTTAATTAAAGGGTGTGGTATTATATCTAAGTTTATGTTTAAAAATCCCTCTCTTTTGTTATTAGTATAATGTTTTTTTTGTTTGGAAAGTTTTCTAGCATATAGTGCTTTGATGTAATTCTACAGATATGTATCAAATTAAGATTAATAACTTTTATGAATATATGCATTTAAACTATATAAGGATTGTAATATTTGTATGAGTTTTAATTTTTACCCCTTAAGATATTAAATACTACTACTTAAGATGTATGATGTTTGTAAGAAATTTTTAAAAGCTTAATTCCTTGAATTCAACTATGATCCTTCCTTATAATGTTTTCCCACTGTATTATGCTTAAGCTACAAACCTTGTGCCATCTATTTATTTTTTAACAGGATTTTAAAATTTTTGTTTTGATTATGTGTTTGCTTGTATAATCACTGCACATTTTTTTTAAATGTTTAGTTTGCATTTTTAATTATGTATGAGCATTTTAATTCTATTAAGCCATATTGATTTACAGTTCCTTTAAGATAGCCCCTTTTTTATCATCTGTATGATTGTAATTAAAGTGTGTTACTTAAGTTCACACAATGTTGATACTATGGATGTGTCAAAAAGTTTTTATACATAAAAGAGCTTGTTGTTTGAAGAAAACTTGAATGTATAACCTGTGATTGATGTGAAACTTAAAATTCCTTTGTGTCTATGTGATATTTTCCCTTTTTAAAAAGTACTTTGTATTTTTCGATTCCATCTTTTATTAAAAATTTCATTTAGGAGAATAATGTGTTGATAACTAAGTTACATGCATGTGTTTGTCTTTGTGTGCATTTAATGTAAAAGTTATAGCTTATGGAAAAAGAAAACATTTAAGTATAAGTATACCTGAAACTTCAATCTGTATGCAACAGGTTGTATAGGTGATTAAAGACAACACCAATATGAAAGTGTCAAAAAACATTATTGTCAAAAAATCTGTGAATGCTGTTTTATACTTTAAAAATGTTTATATTATTATCATTGAGTGACTATTTACTTTTTTACATATTTTATGAATGAAAAATTTGTACTTTCTTAAGTATACTTTTATGTATAATCTTAAAATGTATTATTATATGATGTGATTTTCATATTGCATTTATCTTGTCTTCCTACTGTTTATAATTGTTTATTGTCAAAATTTTATAAAATTATATTTGCCGTATGGTTTCTAATGATATTTCGCTTTTTTTTCCCCATTATTAATTTCTGTATAATGTACTTATACTTTATAAATTGAGTAGAATTTTATTTTTATGTTAGGAAATATATATGTATATACATTGCTAAATTTATAATAGTTTGTATATATACATTTATGAAAAATATATTTATTGATTAAAATTGCAAATATTCTAATTTTTTTCTTAAATATTAGAATAATATTTTCTGTACATAAATTAGCGTTTTATCTTTTTATATTTAATACTAAGATAATACCATTATTATTTCTAAATTTTGGTTTTTTAATGTATTTATTTTCTCCATTCGTCATTTTGTTTAGAATCAAGTTAATTTGTTTCTACCAAGATATATAAGTTTCGTTGGCTAAGTAATTATTAAGTACAGGGTTATTCAAAATGAATGTAATGGTTAGAAATAACTATAACTATTTAATTGAAAATAATTTATCCACAGGCACACAGAGAATGTAAAAGAAAACTCGAAATTTTGTTTACATATTTTATAAATATTCTTTGTGACTCTCCTTGGTAACAAGGACAAAATCAAAGTGGTAGTCCTTTTCATGCCATACATTGTGAAACATTTGGAATCACCAATGTTATCACATTAGAAATGTGCATTTTGCATTCTAAAATTGTTTTGGCAAAGGAAGCATATCATAAGATCTTTTGTTTAATCCCATAGAAAGAAATTGTTGGGTATCTATTGTAGAGTTCTAGGAGGCCAAGAATAGAACACATTGTAGACATCTCTAGTTCCATTCTTTATTTTGAAACATCTTGTGCCATCTGCATATATTGATATTTGGAGGTATGCTTTTGAGAGTGCCATTGACGAAATCTCTGCACTGTAATAACAGAACAGCATTCATTAAATTCTTAATTCTTGGAAAGCCGTCTGTATAGGATCCACCATTTTTACTTATGATATGACCACAATAAAATGGATTTCTGACCATTGCATAATTTAAATCTTAAGTAAGCTTCTGATTCATTGTGTCACAGCTAATAATTTTTTGGACTTCCTTATGCATTCTGTGGAATTCTTATAAATTCTTTTTATTTAAAAAGTTATACTTGTTTGTAATTGCTATATTCATTGTAAATCACCCTGTATATTAAGCTGTTGCTTGCAGTTTGTTATTAAAATCTTTAAAATTTATAAATACGTCTGAAATTTTAAAAAATTCCACTAGTTTATCAAAACAATTTACCAAGCAAATATGCATTTTTCTTTTGGCTCATTAAGAATCTAGAGGTATATATTAAATTAAAAATATTTTTTTATGAATTGTTATTCAACAGATTCATTAAGAATTTTAGATGTCTTCCAGAAGGTATACTTGTTAAATTTCATTTAATTTGTTGTATGATCAATGAACAAAATAAAGCATTAAAGTTGTTCAACATTTTAAAATACTTTCTGATGACGTTAAATAATTCTCTTGTAACATATATCATCAACGTTTATTTTTCTTGTTGAATTACTTTAAGAGGATTGCTTTTTGAAGGAAATTTTTGTAGCATATATAAAAATTGTACTTTTAATGTTCTAAGGCTTAGTGAAATGGTAAATTGTGATTGCATCTGAAATTGATACTTTATGTAGCACTAAGATGTTAGTATATAGAGTTATAATAATCATTTTATTCACAATAATATTTTTAGAAATATTTTTCTGCTAGTTTCTTTAGATTTAAAATATTACTAGGCTTAAATATGCTCTAATAAACCTAAATTAACATTTTTTATAGTCTTCTAATTTACATTAAAATGTTCTTAAATACATTAAAAAGTAATTAAATTAATTAAAAAATTATTATTATTCATAATCATTCCTTTTATATACTTTGTAAAGTGTTTGTGCTCATTGTTATTCTATGATGTCTGGAACAAATTATTAGGAGCATTTATGTTTTTTATAAACTTTAAATGCATGTTTTAAATATTTTTCACAATTTATTGCTAGGTTTTCTGTACAACTTATTAATTTTTCTTAAGTTTATTGAATTTCCTTTTTGTATCGTAAAAAGAAATGTGTATCGTGTTTATATATATAATTTTTAATTCATATAATGTTTTAGATGTATATGTGTTTGTGTCTTATGCTCTTTACCTGATATCTCTCAATATTGAAGTTTTTTGATATTTCTCAAATATTGTGTAAAACATGAAGGAAATTGTTGAAGAGAAAGTCAGTCATTTTTAATCCTGTGATCCTATGTAGAGAATTGATTGAAAAATCTCAGGAATTTGAGTGATCCTGTTCTCCCATTTAAAATTTGTAAAATATTTCTCTTTTTCCCAAGGTAATTTCGGTAATTTTTTTAGATAATACTTATGTATTTTTTCCTTGGATTTTGGAAGTTTGAATATTTTTTCCTTATGAGGAAGTGTTTATATCGATTAAGATTATGAAAAAAAATAATAAAAGAAAATTTTACCATTGCATATCATGTAAAAAGGATTTTCTCTTGTAAATTTTGCTCTAATATTTGGTGAAATACTTTTCATATTGAAAATATATTCTATCTGTCCAATATTGTGCAGTAGAATAGAAATGAGAACACATAGAGATGTAAAGAAGTTGCATTCATAAATATATAGCATTAATAATTTTTTTTAATTAAGGAATTTGGTACAATAATTATTGTAACTTTAGAAACAAAATTTTCTGGTAAAATTTTTATTATTATAATACTTAAAAGGTGGAGTATCAAACTCATTTCAAGCTGTAAGTAATTTTTTAACTAGTGAAATTAACATGAATTGTCCAATATATGTAGCTGTGATAGTAAATTATCTTCTCTTACTTTGCTTCTGCCAAATGAATCATCTTGTATCATAGTGTATTTTGATGTTATACTTCCTTCATTACACACTTGATTAATTGTTTATTATCATCGCATTTTGAACTTAGACAAGAGCTATTGAAGTCGATCTTCATAATTTTGAACTGTGGTCAACTGATAAGAATGATGCATATGAACACAGACACTTCACTCTCCAAATGTTCACATACGGCTAATGAGTGGATTTTAACCCCAGACAGATTTGGTGTGTACCATCCTCACTACTTGATAAATCTTCAGTGGAATCTGGATTTGAACATCTGACTCAACATTATCAAAGGTTTGAATCCTAATGCCACTAAACATCCTCTGTGTAAAGGGACTGATGCACATTAAATCTGTTGAGGCTTTAAGTCCTCACATTGGAGGGGGCTTTGGAAGTTCAAAAAGTAGGACTCACTTGACCAAGATTCAAGATTACTAGGTCTGTCACTAATAGCTCTTGTGTTGTTTCTGATTGCGAATGTTAATGTACAATCAATCAATTCAACCAGAATGGGAAGAAAGCAATTGAAAGACTGTAGCTCTTCACCCTTCAAAATGATATGAACTTATTTAATTTAGTTAGTATATAGGCATTACCTTTATTAAAATAACTATCCATAAAGTTTTTTTATTACCAGAGCTCTATTACAATATTTAATACAAATGTATCTTTTAGGTTTAACAATAGCTTAAATGTAGCACATGTTTTAAATATGAATGCTTAGCTAATACATTTAGCTGTAGTTAATATATTGGTAACTTTCTCTTACTATTAAATTGCATTCATCCTTAGATTTAACTTAGAATTTATATCTTCACAACTAATTTTATTGTTAAATTAGAAATTTTCTGATATTGCCTTTTTTACTTATGAGTACTTGTAAAAAAAACCCCCAGTTTTTTGGAATATAAGATATTTTATGAAGTTTTTGTATTTCTAATATTCTATGAACTGTTTTATATTTTTGTACTTAAATGCTTTTGTGCCTTTTTTCAAGATGCCTTTTATATGAAATATTCATGGATGAATGAGTTTTGTATTGATATATTTGATGAAGTGCTCTGTTTATATTCCGTCATTAGCAATAAATTTCTTTAATTGATTGTCAATAATTGTTTCCAGATTGAGTTTTTTTTATCTTTTATTTTTCCCTTAATATTTGATCAAAATAAAAAATGAGACATCAGTGTAATCACATAATATGCAATATTGCTTACATACAAGACAAAAGGAAATTTTAAAGGTGTACATTTTTGTATTTTCATTTGTGAAAAATTGGATCAAATATTGGTTTTATTATTTTTTTAGATATTAGTAACAAAAGCTACTGTTACTGCATTTACAATAATTTTTTTTTTAAAATACAGCACTCATTAAATTAAAGTAAGGAATCCGATAACCATAATTCCTAAAAAATTTATCAGTCTTATTTTCCATAAGTAAACAGCATAAATATATCCAATGCAGTTATAAGTGAAGGTCCCCCCCCCCCAAACGATTAATTTGCACAATTTTCATTCACAAGACAAAACTTATAACATTGTTAATTGCTCATAGAAAAAAATGATTTACTTGATTGCAATGTTAATAATTTGATTGACAACTAAAAATGTTTCCAAATTTGAAAAAGAAATCCGAGCAAGAGGTTCTTAATACATCTTAAAATTTTAAATATAGAAAAAATATTCTTGAATAGAAGTAAAAAACCCATTTGTTTCTTTTAAATAGGACAACATTTAAGTTGTATTTTACTAATATATATTTACTTTTTCAGTTGTAGCTATGGTTAACGACTGCCTTATAACAACCTGAATATTTTAATTTGCTTTTTTCAATTCCTACTATATTAGTTTACTCTCCCTATTATATATCTTGTTCAAATTTTCAATCGTTAATGAAATATTTTTTTATTCTTCCACTCAAGTTCAAATACATTTTTTTAAACTTGTAGTGTATGGCATTTGATGTTAATACAGTTTTTAAAAATATTAATTCATTAATTAAATTTAATTAATTTTAGTTTTATATGGGAGAAAAAAATTTAATTTGTTCCGAATGAAGGTAATAAATGGCGATAGTATACATTGATTATTGAAAGGAAATTCACTTTCTATTTTGCCATTTAACATTAAGATTCTGTCATATGTATATACGTATTTATATTAATTGTAATTATTTAATAAAAAACAACGAAAATAAAATTTTTCTCTTTGTTAATCTAAGTAGGAATAGACATACATTTTTTTAATAGTTAAAAATTAATTTTGTAGGTATTCCCCCCCGTGGAATTAAAGATATCAGCTGTGCGCTTTTTAGCTACACAAAATGTGCATGAGTTGTTCAATAAATATGTTTAAGGAAAATCAAAATTAGTTCAGTTTTCTAGTGTTGTCTTGTCCAATCAGTGCCGAGAATTTAAATGGCGCCGAGGGCGTTTAAAACGGCCCATGCTACTTTGACGAATAAAGGAGTTGATGGTCCATGGACTTTAGGTCTATGTTCTGGAGATATAGCCAATATAGAAGGACACAGTGATCTAACACATTTTGCATACATCGTTTTTTTTTAATGCTTGGGATAGTGTAAAGCGCGGTTATCAAATTCGTAGCAGAATAAATGGCGTCAAGATGACGTTATTTTTTTATTCTTTATTTAGAAGTTAAATTGGAATCAAGAATATTTCAAGATTGAAGTACTTAGAATATTCTTGATTAATAATAAAGAGTATTTGTTTTTTCTGTTATGAATGTTGATCCGAGGACTCTCATTACTGAGGTATTGATTTAATTATTTCTGTAAACATCATTTTTAATTTCAATTTCTCTAATAGTTGTCCGCGTGAATTGTATACATTTGAAAAGTGAACATCACATTTCTTATCTCTAAAATCTTCCTAATTTAGTTTACTTCTTTATTAGATTGGGCTATGATATTTACATCGATTTCCATTTCTTTTGTTATTATTATTACGACCATATAAGATAAACGATTTTCTAATGATGTGATTAAAAAATAACACACATCTTATATGAATTCAACATGATGAAATGATTTTATTTCTATGCTAAGTTTGTCTACAGTTTGCGCGATTTCTTTTTATCTTGTTGAATTTTTAACCCTGCTCGTTTATGGGATTATTAGCCAGTAGCCAATCGGCTAACCACACCAGGGGATTATCCGGCTTCTGTCTGCACAATTGGATCAAGCCTTTCAAGAGGATTGGATTCACTGTTTTCGAAAGATACTCTCCTGATGCTTTCATTTTGTCATCTGCTTCCGACTTCACTTCTGGAAAGAAGAACCGAATCTCTTCTTCAGCCTTAACAGCATCTTCACTTCCATACACAGCATTCCGTAAGATATTTTCTCCTCCGAATTTGGCTCGGATACTATCCGGCTTTAATATCCGTGCCATCTTTGGATCTTCTGGACCCATCAATTCTTGCCATTTGAAAATGGCGCCTCGTCCGGCTAAAATAAAAAGCTCGACTGGTCCTCCCGTCATGAAATCCACATACTCCTCCATGTTCGAATTTTCAACAGTCTTTTCTAAATTGTCAACCCTGATGTCTGGTAAAATGTTCTTTTTAGATGATCCTGAAGCTTCAGCTTCCATCATTTCCTGATAGATCCGGAAATATTTGTTGTCTTCTTCATCAAGAGACCGTAGGAAGAAATTCCTGACCTGCTCTGGCTTGAGGTATGTCCGTCGCTTTTTTAGAATGAGTAAACCTTCTTTTTTGATGAGGGCTTGGATGGATTTTGATTTTGTAACAGCATTTGGTTTGATGAGGGCTAGAGTTCTTTCGAATTCTTTATATTGTTCTTCCTTTTGGGGTGATTTTGAGGTTTCACCCTTTTCCGCCATTTACTTAGAAGATGCTTCAATGGCTTATTTCTTGTCACAGAAGAAAAAGTATAAAAAGCAGTTCGCAGTAAATACCTAAGAGAGAAATAAAAAAAATATTTATATTATTTTTTTAAAGAGGAATAATTTTTAGTAAATTAAATTTGAACTACTTTTCCGTAATTCATCCTTTTTAAGTAATTTTTAGTCTAACTGAATTAAAACTAACTCGCTAAATACTATATTTCCTGATATTTTCAAAAAGAAAGGATATATCTATCGAAAAAAAAAATTAGCAATAATTTTATCAAATGCTGTGCAAAAGGTGTTCTTCCTCTTCCAGAAATTAGCTCTAATAATAATAGTTATTCAAAAAGTATAATTTAAAATTTTAAAAAAAATATAGTTATTCTTTAATTAGCAAAAGTTTAAAATTATGCTAAAAAAATCTCCAGATGCACTTCATTATTGACAGTATCACTAACACAGAACTAGCTAAAATACAGAGTTATTCATAATTCCCTTCGGGATTTCGAAGCGCTATAGTAAAAAAACTAAAACGATACAGCAAAAAAAGCATTTGAAAGAATACAAAAAATATTTAAATTTTATTTACATACCTTACAGGTATCTGTGAAACCTTAATTATATATACATAGCATACATCAATGCTAAAGTCCAGTTCCAGCCATTCAAAATAGTACTATCAACGTTATTGACAACCGTGTTATCCTTTCATGTAGTTCTTCTACCTCATGTGGCAAAGGGGGTACAGAAACGCGGTCTTATGTTAAAAACCAAGTTTTTGGATAACACAGAAAGGATAACACGCGCTGTCAATAACGCCTTGTTAAATATAGTGTGGCAAGAACCGGACTATCACATTGATGTAGACCACATAACCAAGGTTTCGCACATAGAACATCAGTAAAGTACGTAAGTAAAACTTTAATTATTTCTGTATTCTTTCAATTGTTCTTTTTTTTCCCCCAGCATTTTTTTAGGTTTTTAATTAAGATTATGAAATTGTCTATAAAATAAAAAAATATCTAAAAGCATCGATTTTCACTTTTTTTCACATGAAAACTATTTTATTCAAATTCGCGTGTATGTTTTATCCATGGATTGTTAAATGAAATAATATTAACTCAGCTTTGATTTTTTTTTAATGTGTTGAAAAGTGCTCGTTAGATTCAGAGTTTGATATTTTAAATAATCGCCTAATGAGTTTGCAATTTTTACATTATCCGTTTTTAAACAGATAACAAATGGATTTCAGAATTTTTTTCCCCAAAGAATCTGGAAAAATTTTTTTAGCTTGAAATATTTGTTTGGAAAATATCGTTTTCATCGTATTGTATTTCGAAAATAATTTGCATGATAGAAAACGTCAACATGAAATTCATGCTTAAATACGAAAAAATGGCAATAATTTATAATTAATTATCTATACAAATAAATAAAATTGAAGTGTCTGTTTGTAATTTCAAATTAGCAGCTTTTTACTAAATGCATTTAAAGGTACATATGGTACTTATATCAAAAAATCAATTTTTAAAATTTTTGTCTGTCTGTTTGTTTGTTCCGGCTAATCTCGGGAACTTCTGGTCCGATTTTAAAAATTCTTTCACCAATGGAAAGCTACATTATCAGTGAGTAACATAAGATATATTTTATCTCCATATTCCTACGGGAACGGAAACTATGCGGGTAAAACCGTGGTATGTTGCTTACTCCCGCCAAGTTGGCGCAAAATTATGCATTTGGTCAATAATGGAAATTTTAATAAAAATTTTCTCACATTTCTAACAAATAACTGAAACATAGTGTAGTTGAGCATCTTTACAAAAAGCAATTTTTTAAATGGTTTTTATTAAGCATCTAATGTTTATTACATTACGTTTGTTAAATGTCAAACTCAAGCTTTGAGAAATATCGCCAAGTTGGCTAAGAAGTTCTCTATTCCGACAATCCCAGATATTTTAATGCAAATTTTCTCCCACTTTTTAAAGAGGGAAACGAAATAAAGTTTTAGTGAATTGCGCGCGCGTGATATTGAAAATTCTATGGTAATATTAATTGACAGTTTCATAAAAAGTTTTGATTTATCGAGTATTTACTACTTTAAACTTTTTTTAAACCTAATTATACAATATTCATATTTTGCACAAACTTTTCCACTCATACTGAACCTAGATATTTTACATGGATACTTTGAAGATATACTAGATATTACTATGGAGGAAGTCATACAATGTCACTCGCTGAGTAAAGTTATGGAGCTTTACGCAATACTTATTTCATCTTCGGTCTTTCTAATCCTCAAGCCTTTTGGAATAAGTACAAAGACTACATAGCGGAATATATTTTGCGACGATTGCAGCAAGTACAACCAAATATGCCTTTCAATGAACGCATCTACAACGAAACACAATAAAGGTTTTCAGAATGGTTGGGAAGAAGCTACATGATTTTGGAATGATTAGTCCTAGACGTGTCGACGGAAATGGCTTCGATAATGAAATTGCTTCAGAATTAAACTACGATTTTATAGCGTTGCAATATCAAGTAACAGAATTTATCCCTCAATTAATTCTAGAACAAAGTCACGTTTTCCAACAAGTGTTACGCAAAGTATAATCCGGCAGTGGTGCACTCTTTTTTCTCGACGCTCCTGGAGGAACCGGAAAAACGTTTTTGCTAAACTTATTATTAATGACCACCAGAAAAACCTAGAAGATAGCAGTTGCTATGGCTTCTTCTGGTATAGCCGCGATTTTACTGACCAACGGTCGTACTGCACATTCCGTTTTAATATTATCGCTTAATATTTTGCATTTGAAGATTCACTCATCTGAAATTTCAGAAAAAATAGCTCTCAAGGCTGGATGGTTCCACAATGTAAGTTTTTATTGTGGGATGAAAGTACGATGTCTCACAAGAAAGCTATAGAAGCGTTAAATCGGACCTTCAGGATTTTCGAGATAGTATAGATTATTATAGGAGGAAAGGGGTAGCTTTATTATATCTTGGCTGGTGAATTCAAGCGTATGGGGAAAAGTTGAAAAATTCAGTCTGAATATTCTGTTTTAAGTTCTTTTAAAGAGGAATTATATATTAAACGTAGATACTTTCGATTTTTAAAGATATTAATAGTTTGTTATTGAATATTTGTTAATTATTATAATAAATTACGTTTTCAGTTTTTTTAAACTAAGCTAAATTTTAGAATTTTAAAATTTTATTGGTTCCAGTAAAGCAATAAAAAAATTACCATAGTATATTAGTTACTTTCTAATGATAATGATTACGACTTTGACAGTTATTTAAAGACATCAACGCGAGCGGAGCCGCGGGTAAAAGCTAGTCCATAATCTTTTTATCAAATAGTTATTCGACTAAAACTAATATTGTAATATTCGATTATAAGCCGAACCCCGAATTCTCAATAAGTTTTTGTGAAACATGAAACATAGTGTAAAATGGTTTATCAACATATCCAATTTTACTAAATTAGAATAAATTAAAAATGAGAACTAATAAGAGAATGATTCCTCATTTTAACAGCATTACAAACTTTTAAATACATACGTGAACCTGTAATTACTCTAATTGCCCCATCCTACGAATTTATTTCCTTCGATTCTAAGCCGCACTCGATTTTCAGTAGCATTAAAAAAGTGCGTCTTAGATTCGAGTAAATACGGTATTTGTTTTAACTTAAAATTACTAAATTAGCTGCCAAAATGTAAATTTTAAAACTAATGAAAAAAGGAGGAATTAAAACTATAGTATATATTTATCTTCTTCAATTTGCTTAGGTATACTTTTTTCCCAATTTATTTCCAGTTTATTACGATATATTATCGCAATTTTCATATTTATGAATTTATTCGCGATGTGTTTTTATTTTTAAAAAAAAAAAATTTCTTCGTGTGAGGTTTACTCTTTTAAAGTTATCCTTGAGCATATATATTAGGTATCGTTGAAAATCAAATAAAGACAAAGAAAAATTGTGATAACTTTTAAAACATGAATGCATATATAATTAAATCACTCAATCGTTATTGTAGATGGGATTAATTGGTTATTTTGAATAATAGCTAAATAAATTAATTACAGTGACTAATTTGCTATCGTTTTTATCACGCGTTCAGCTATTGCTCATGTTTATTTTTTTTTCACGCTTCAATGCTTCACAATTGCAGATGTTGCGAGCGCACTAGCTTTTGTTTGCTGCTAATATTAGATCAAATCAATCAATCGATTGTTTATTTCGGATAAATCTCATTTTTCGGAACGCTCAGCAATATGCGTTTGATAATTTCAATTTTTTAAAGAGATATGTGTTGTTAATTTGATATTACTTTTAATATGAGACTGGAATGGCGTGCATGCGCATGCATATAAATATATGTGGGAGTCTAACCCAAATCTCCTCCAAAAAAAGTCTTCAGATAGCGGGGTTTTAATAGGGAGGTGTCTAGGGGTCTTTTAATACTTACGGGATCAGTTTCACAACTTGGATTAAAAAAATGCAAACGTATAAATAGGCTTCATGAAAATAAAAGAATTTATTTTGAGCTATAGGAAAAAGTTTACAAGGCAATAGGAATTAAAACATGGATATATTAAAGAAACAGAAAGTTAGATAATTCCCTCTAGGAGGACGTTAGGAATCTAAATGATGTGACTGAAACTTACCGCTTGGTTAGCGAGCGCGGTTGCGCAAAAGCGCTGTACGTCTTTATCGTACGGTGGTTAGTAGGCCTCTGATTGAATATTATTTATGTTGCGTTTCGTAAGCCCGCCAGATGGCGCTGATCTAGAATGCTGTTTTAATTAAAATTATCGTCCTCTGGAAAGGACTATGTTCTAACCTTTTACAAAATGGTTCCGAGGGATACCTTACATATATACATAAATGAGGTAGGATTCAAAAGTTCCCGGACTGAGCCTGTAACGTGAAATATTTTTGCAGTAGAGAGATTACTATTACATTTCTGAGTCACTACATTCTTCCCCTTTGCTAAAACAGTTTGTCCCAAATCACGTGGTCAGTGGCTTGCCATGGCGTCGTATTTTGTAGGTAGATGCATTTAGTCGTTGGCAATTGAAAGAAATTGCGTTTGTTGAGCAGAGAATAATATCAAATTTTGTGTTGGCTTGAAAAAGAGTGCTACGGAGACTTACGAAATGTTGAAGCATGTTTAAGGCAGTGATATATTATCGCGAACGCAAGGTTTTGAGTGGCATCGACATTTCAGAGAAGGCAGGGAAAGTGTCAAAGAAGACGAATGCTGTGGACATCCGCACCGCTGAAAAAACTGAAAAGTTTTCTGTGGTGGTACGTAAGAACATGTTTCAAACAACGATGGGGTGAAAATGAAAACAACTGTTTTGCCATATCCTTCTTACTCCCCTGATTTCGCCAGCTGAAACTTCAGAAGCCTTCTGAAACTTCTTCATATATATATGTGAGCTTAATATGTTTCCTACTTATTCCTTTTTAAATTTTCACTTCAATAAATATTGCTGAGAAAAATGAAAGGTTTTGAAAATTAAAAATTAAAACAATTCTCTGCCTAACCAAGAGGCGCTAAATCCTTCTAGGCTCAGATCTGTTTTCCTGGAGTATACTGAAGGGATCTATAATTTGTGAGTTACATTGTGCGCTTGTGAAATACGTTGTTTGCAATAACCTTTGTGTTGTTATTTTTATAATGTTATCTTAAATGCCAGGTTTTCCAAAATATTTAGATTCCTTTTCTTTTGCTCCGATATTGTTTGAATTTGTATAGAAAATTTCATTGGACGTGTTTTATTGTTTTCTGTATTTATGACTCAGATTTGGTAAACACAGCAAGGCACAACTCTTTTACAATGCATTTTTATTTCCAATTTTCATTTTAACTAAATTTTGAAAGTTCTATAACATTCCTTTTATATCCGCCGAACTGGACATGATAATTTAACTAAGGTTATATAAGTATATACCATGTCAACTTATTTGTAACAATCATGCTACAATTAGTCAAAAATAATTCTTTTCAGTTTTTTACCCAAACTTGAGAGACGACTTAAACAAGAAATTGATCCTTGGCAATATATATGCTGTATTTAACCATAAAAATATAACAGTAGCCTATATATATATACCAGTTGTTTAACTATTAGTAAAGTGCATAGGACGTTTCCCTTTAAAACAATTCTATTGAAGGGGGGGGGGGGAATTAGTAACAGGAGATTTAACCTCGATATGTTAATTCTACCAAATGCGGCTTGACTTACAGTACAGATGAAATTGTTTTCTTAGAAGTAAAGGGTACTATATATTTTTCTTAGCAAAAACAAATAATAGCTCACTAAGCAGTGATTTTCAAACTAGAATAAACGAGGACATCGGTTCCTGACGTGTGTGTGTGAGAGAGAAAGAGAAAGATTTATAAATATTACTGCTAATGACCACGAGATACAAGTCTATTATGTGGTCACAAAATGAATAGTTGCTTTTCTGTAAATTTTAATGAACTCTAAAATCCTTTCATTGTGCAACGTGGAAGAGTTAACTATCGGCTCAGATGTTTCCACCGCATCTGATTTAAATTTAAAACTACACTGATCGTCATGCAATATCCATGTGACATTAGACAAAATGAGATCAAAAGTAAGAAATCAAAAATAAGAGCTTAGCTAAGAGTTTGGGGTTAAACGGATTTGTCGCAGATTTGATTCTTGAAATTTGTAATGAATATTAATACAACAGAATAGCGCGAGTTCCTTATTAGCCACTTAATTACTTTGGAGAATATGGCTGTGTTAATGTTTTCCCCGAATATTTTTCATTGAAACATAAATTTAAATCACTTTCTTTAATAAAGTTCGCTGAATAAGCATGTTATTTCCTTTTATAATTGACCTTGAACTTTTGAACGTACAAGTATTTCAAAGAATAATGTTAATACGAGTCCTTAAAATACAATGATTTTTATCCTGTGACGATATTTTTGTTGATATCAGTTGTTTTAATTCCATGTCTGTTACATAGCTGATGTAAGACATATATTTTTTTTGAACAATTACATTATTTTTATTTTTGAATAATTCTGAGAAAAACTTAAGAGATGAATAGTTAATATTTTGTATATTCTGAATTATATCATGACATTATGTTAAGAGAGCACACAATTATTGTCAACCAAATATTCACAAAATTGCTCATTCATTCCATTAGTTATTTGAATACATTATGTTCCATACTTAACAAAGGCTTACACGATTATTCTTAAATATACACTGCTCAAAAAAATTAGGGGAACAAGCAAAAAAATAAAGAAACCATTACGCGATAGCCATCTATGGGCATAAAATGGAGAATACAGGTGTAACAAAACGCAATATAGGAAAAAAAATTAAGTAAAAAACAATTATATGGGAACTTAAATTCTTTAGAATGAGATAAAGAACATGAAATGATGTTTCAAGGCAATAATTTGGTTGAATGTAAATGACAAAAAACATAGGATGTTTAGTATGGTGTATGGTCCCCCGAGCTGCTAAGAGTGCCGCAAATCTGTTTAGCAAGGATACGATGAGATTGTCAATGAGATTTTTGGGAATACTGTTCTACTCTCTACGAAGTGCTGTCTCCAAGTCTTAGAAAGAAAGAGGAGCCTTGGTCTTGCAGCAACGCGTCGTCTGAGCATGTCCTACACATGCTCGATCCATTTAAGATCATGAGAGCATGTTGGGGCCACTTCATACACTCAACAATTGATTTTCCATTTGTTTACATCTGGTCACTACTTTTTCGTACAACCGGTGTTTTAGTTTAATCGGTATGTTTCTGATATTTTGAGGTCGGTTGATATTCCTTTTCTTCCAAGCCTCCGTGACACTACTTTTCAACAAGTTAATTCACGACCCATGCCCTGACTTCCTCAATACGAAAAGGTCTTCAACAGTTGCCGTTGCCTCTCCCAACACACACACATCTAACCATATATTGCTGAAAGACCGGCACACAAACACGTGCCAAATATTATGATTGAAAAACTTTGGAATAAAACTGTGTTGATACTTGAGTTTGAAGTTACTAGGAAGGAAATATTCGAATTTGTCATCGAAACTCAGTTCGACTTGATGTTTAAAAGGATTAGAACTATTTTTGCTGCCAGAGGCCTGGAGTCTCGCAGTAAAAAAAAAGAAGTTTTTTTTTTTGTTACTAGCACTAACTCATTGAAGAAAAAGGTTAAAGTCAAAAACAATATTTGCATATACTGATACTTGAAAAAAAATTCACCGATGTAAAATGTAACCTTTTATAACTAATTATTTCAAAGTTTTAAAAGAATAATTAATATTTGTGCAAGATAATATTTTATAAAAGCACAAAGCATATTTTAAATTGTTAATGAAATTTATTCTTTTCAGATGATTTAAAAAATTAATGTTACGAATCAATTCTAACATTATATTCGATAAAAAAACATTAATTCTATATAAAACTAAAAACGAGCCTTACAGTAGTCGCATATAATGTGTAACATCTGACTTGTTATCATGGTAAATACGCAATAGTGACTTTAATCCTGAAAGAAATGAATCGGTTATGACTGGACATAATTTTCTATCGAATAATTATATCTTTAATGAAAATTTTATTTAATTAACACAAGGAGTTTTGCAGTTTTTTATCAAAAATATTTTTTATTGTTCAATTTGGGGAAGAGCGGAGACAATGGATTTATGAAAACTAAAGTATGACGCATATACTTGTGATTTCAAAGTATTTAAAAGTCGTTGAAAAACGGCGTCAATAACAGTACCATTGTTAGTTGTCGAAACATTTCGATTAGTGTTTATTTTGAGCTTGAGTTCATCTTTCAGAAAAGCTATGAGCGGCTCAGCTTCTGGCAAACTGAAGTTAACGTTAAAATCACCACTCAAAATCACGGAAAGCGAGTGATAATTTTTTTAAAAAAAAGATTAGAACCACCTTCGGTATACGGTAAATGTGCAAAATGCAGGAAATCTTTAATTTTTTTAACTGTTTGATTCGGAGAAATGTATGCGACCACCAAAATGACAAGACTTGCTGGTATGTGCGGTAGGCGGGCGTCTTAATTGCTACTACAGTTGGACCCCCAGACGAGGGTAGCGAAGAGACACTGTCAAGCGCATGCTTAATAATTAGAAATATTAGAGAAAATCAAAAATACCCGTTTACTTAATTGGTTTTTTTTAATCGAGAAATCTTTTTTTAATCACAATTAAAAATATTATATTGACAGTAACAGGAATTAACCTCTAAGTATGAATATGATAAGCACTTAAATATTGATTCAAATAATTCCATATTACTTGCTCCTATTTTTTTTAAGAATGATGAGTTTTGTCAGACGCTTAACAAGAAATATAATTGTTAATATATATAGTTTACACATATATAAATATATCCTCATATTTCACACGCAACGAGCCCTGAGACTTGGACATTTGAGCGTAAGAATTACAACTTTATTCTGGATGAAGTCTAATAAGACTTGCTGGTATGTGCGGTAGGCGGGCGTCTTAATTGCTAGTAGAGTTGGACCTCGAGACGAGGCTAGCGAAGAGACACCCCAAGGCGCTGAATTGGTCAAATCAAACAGCGAGCGCTTCCCCGACTTCCTGTTACGCATTTCCGTCCCTTTTCACGAAATCACTCCAACAAATATCCAGTAACCGAGAGTAAAGATGTTACACATCAAAAATGGCAATTAGATATTTATACATGTTCAAAATCTTCACTAAAATTGGCTCTAAGCCTCTCGCTCTAGGTGTTTTGATTTTACCAAAACATAGAAAAAAGAAGGAATATAAGATAAGATGAAACTAGATAAAATGATATCCAGGAAAAACAATTTAAATAAAAATCTTGTTTATACTTCACAATTTTAATAAGAAAAAAAATAGAATTTTTTTGGCATCTAGATTTTTAGACCATATTCCCTCGCTTGTAACAAAATATTTTTTCCAAATGCAGTGTTAATTTATATGAATGCTTTTTCTGTTATTGACACCAAATACACACTTTGATTTGTTAACTTCTAAAATTTGAATAGTTGAGATGGTTCACATCAGTGACTAGGGTTTCTGATTTCCTTGCTTTTTCCATTCCCGGGAACGTAATTGTCATTCCACATTAAATTTTCAAAAAATTTGGAAGCATGTTACTTTTGAATGACATCCATAATATTTATATAAAATAACGATACACATAGATTCCAAAATTTGTATATACAATTCAACTAAAAATTCAAAAAAAATATATATATAAAATATTTTAGTTATTCCTTTTTAAAGCGTGATTTGAGAAAGCACGACCAATGTATGCTTTTATCACTCAGCCTAGTTCTTAGTTTTACTATGAATAACTCCTGCAAAAAAATGCTTTCTCAGCTTCAGCTGATGTCTGAATTGTTTTCAAAGCCTCACCAAGTTTCATGTTTGAGGATCAATTTTCAGTTATTTTTTAATCAATCTTCAATCAATTATTTTTCTAATGTTGCTACTAAGAGATAAATATTAATATATATATATATATACTTAATAGTTACTTATATTAATATAAATATTTATTGGCTTCTAGAGTAACGATCACGTACGTTAAAAACAAATTCTTGTATTCAAGAGATTTTGTTTGTGTAACTGATTTCTTGTTGACGAAACTGCTATATTTTTGTTACTTAAAAATAACTAAATTGTAATGTAAGAATCTCACACAAAAGTTTGGTGGGAAAAAATGACAAACAAAAAAAATTGTGAGATTCTTTGAAAATATTCTCCCCCAAACAGTTTGGGAGTTCAATCCCTTTTTCAACTGCTGATTCGATTAAATAGTTTATAATAAAGACAAGTATCCGAAAAAAGATTTTAAAACAGCAAATTAAATAATTAACAGTTTTAAGTGTAAGTACTTACGTTTTCAGTGTAAATCAAGATATCAGAACTTATGAGAATAGTCGTGCTGGTAGCCTACGAAATTATGCTTTTTTGAAAACTAAGATACTTTTAGTTAGCAAAGCGACGTTCGACAGACAGACAGGAACTGATCAAGACAAATATGACTCTTTCCTACGACAAACTGAAAAAATTCTCCGCAACTTTGCATTTCTCATTACTCTTACCCAACTCCTGGAAGGTATTTCTCCTTCCAAGGAATTCGGGGTAAGTGATCGCAAATTACAGCCGTGCTGTCACCTAAAATTTATATCGGAGGTCTAAATCCACAGTCCAGTCAAACCTAGCTACCTCAGATTATTTTAGCCCCGTGTCGTTCCCGGGAATGCAAAAAGTAGGATTTCCCAAGAACCCGGGAAAGAAATTCTATCACTAACATAGTCAAGAATGTCCCGTTATTTTAATTCCATATATTATAATACCCCAGATATTATATTCTACTATTTATAATTACATATACCTAATTCTTTAAAATTAAAAATTTTTCATGCCATCGTATTTTCTTTCCAATTCATTCTTGTCATGTTTTTTTTTTTTTACTTTCTAACTTTAGTAAAAATTTTCTGATTGGATGAATTCCACTTTATATCAAACTTTTACATAATCATATTTATCAGATTGAATAAAAAATTACTCGTTCTCTTTACATTGATTTAAAGATTGTAGAAATCCTTTCTTAAAAATATGGATTACTTTTAACACCGTTTATCCACCTACTCTTGAAAAAAAAAAAGAAAGTTGCAATACATTTAATATTTAATGAGGTATTTCTTGGCAATAATTTGATCTGATATATAGAGCGTTAAAACAATTCTAAAAATAACATTTTGCCGCGATGCATATTTAAAACCCAGTGCAGCTATCGTTAAAAATGAATTTAACGTCAAAGCATTACATTCAAGTAGGAAGTTATTTATTTTACTGATCCTTTTTGATTTCACTACTTAATATACATTTCCTTTTTGCTATATGGGATTAATTAACTTTTTTAACTCAAATAAAGTAAGTTTCATGTATCGAGTCCTAAACCTTAATGCAAGATGGATTTTTAACGTATTAATAGATCGTTCCGAAATTGCGAAAATACATAAGATAGAGAAAATATTATTAAAAAATGAGGCATTTTTCACTCTGAAAATAAATTTTCTTTTCTGATTCTTTAACTTATTTATATTAATCGAAGATTACACCTTATGTTTATATTAGAAACTAGAAATTATAAAAGAAAAAATGTAGCTAGTTAATATGATTTTTGTAGGCTCCAATTTTATTTCTTTCAATTAATTGCAAACAAAAGTTATGATCACTTTTGTAAAAAATGGTTCCAAGTTCTACGAATTCCATAAATTATTCGGAAGTGAATTATTGAAATTCTAAGCACTTAATGTAGTAAAATAAAAATAAAAGTATATAGGGAAAAATAAATTTTGCTTCTTATTAAATTTTAAAAATCTATTGAAAAATATTAACTTCATTATACGAATTTACTTTTTGAATAAAAAAAAAACCAAATTTTATGAAAAAAAGCTATTTATATGGTTGTATTAAATTTCTTAAAGCTTTTGGATTTAGAATAAAGTTACATATAATAAAGAGAAGCGAACACAACTTGCTTTTTCGAACGGAATGAAGAAAATGAAGCCCATGCAGTCAGAAGCACCAACAGGAAGAAATAACTTACCAAATACTTAAAATTAGAATGTTTTTAATTTCAGTATTCATTTTGTAATGTATTTTTTCACTAATAATAAATAAAGCAGTCAATATATATTTAAACGATCACATCAAAAAACCAATTTTTTAGAAGAGAAGCAAAGAATAATTATACTTTGGCCTATGGATCAGAAAAAAGTATAAATCTGGCCTTGGAAATAAGTAACGGTTATAAAATTCGCCGAATATGAAAACAACAAATTTGTAAGTACGCACACTTACTTTCTCCTTTCACTTGAGCACGTGTCTATAGTCTTAGAACTGAAAATACAAATCCTCAGCCTAGAAAATCGGGAGAAAGACTGACCACTGGTCATTTCCCTTATTGATTAAATTCTTAGAGGGAGGAGTCCGTTTGCGTTTCCAGAGCGACAGATTTGTTTTATTTTATTTTTCTGGAAATAAAATAGCTCTCCATTAATACGTCATTCGAGTATAAAAGAGTGTTTACATGGCTCATTTGTTCTTATTCAAGACATGGCATCGCTTGGCGCTAAACTTCTGAAGGAATATAATGGAGGTGCCTGTTTGAGCTTTCGCCAGAAAAATAAATCTTTTTAATCTCATAAAACTATGTATTGCAATATATTAACACGCGAAAAATTTACATTTTGATTAGAGGTGCTTAAGTGGTCGTGGCCGAAAATTTAAAGAGGCTTGTTCGTGATCACATCATTTATTTGAGCATGCTTCTCGGACAGTGCCAAAATACAAGAGAGGGAATTATTCAAACATCAAGTTTTTATATGCAAGGAAGAACAGGGAAAAACGCATTATAAAAAAATACAGTCACGTGTTTAGGCGAAAGGATTAATTACTTATTTATAGAAATGACATCATTGTTTGGGGAATATTAATCCCGGTTAGAATGGCGCATGAAAACAATTAATGATCTTGTATTTCTTAGAATCACCAATAAATCTTTGAAAAATTCAAGGTCTAAAGAATCAGTAATAAATATACCAACATAATGTTTTTAATGCTTTACAAAAATATAAATTCAGACGCGTTCCGAAATAGGGTATTAGGATTTATGAATTAGATGCTATAAATAAAGGAGACTCCAATTATATATGAGTGGATATCAAATACATACTGTCAAAACATTTTTTTTTTTAGTTGCGTGCAATTTTTAAAAATTTTTTTATATTTATTTATATTTTTTTGTTTTTGGTATGCAGATTAATGTTATTTTCATTCTATTTGGTTTTTGAACTTATTTTATAGTATTTAAAAAATTAGTATTATGTTAATAATTTACAGTATTTTTAGAAATTTACTTCTTACACTATTCTCTCTTCCTTTTTAGCCCATGTAAATTTATATATCTATATATATTCCGAATTATTGAATTATAAATATCGAGAATAAAATTCTTTATTATAAATTTTATTAACTAATTTATTTTTAGATTTGCTGTGAAATACAATATAATTCATTTCTTGAAAAAACTTCTTTCGGGAAAATATTTAATGAGCAACAACGAGTAAAGAATTTCACGAACAATAAATGAAACTTCTTATCATACATAGGCCGTGATATTTAAGGGCGTGTTAATGAATTGCTCATTGCCATCACACACAGAAATTAGTCTCATAAAAAATATAAACTATTTAAATGTTTGTTATCCATAAATGTATTTGAGAGGAATAACAAAATGTCTTGATTTTAACAGAAACATATGACAAATTAGTATTCATTGTAAATTAGATTTAAAAATTGCATGTCTAAAAAATATAAGCCTGAATACAGAATCGGTGCATCATGGAGATATGTGACTAGCGACTTTATTATTGAATGAACAGAAGGTCGTTTGAATTTTATGGAAACAATTTTGATAGTTAATTTTTATGTATAAATGCGGTATATTTTGTGGTGCTTTGCTTGTATCTGATAGCCATGATTCTTCACAATAGCTCTGGTTCGAATTTTCTGTGAAAGTAAACTTTTCTTTGAGCTGTCATGAAATTGTTAGTTCATTCAGTGTTCTTGGATGCCGTTTGCCTAAGGATTGTTTTAATAAACCAAAACACGAAAGTTCATTGGAGAAGCGTTAGGTGATTTTACAGGTATTTCAACAAATGTAATACTCTTTATTCCTGTTTCGTATTCTTTCTTTGTTAAATAAGCAGCAGTTAACTCACAAATGTGAGTAGAGGCTTTGTCCATATGAAGGTCAACTTTATCAATGTCCTTTCAATATAAGGCTGGAATTTCTTGTTCATAAATTGATTCTAAACTATTCTGCTGATAGTAGAGTGAATTAATCTTGGCTTTACTTGAGACTTTGTTGGCAACTATCAAAAGTCCTTAAGGGAACTTTTCTGTACACTGGCGAAGCTATTTTGTTCGGTTATTCCTATCAGTTGAGCTTGTGACGGATCTATACGCGGTTCTACTAATCCCTTCATGACACTTTTAGAAAAATATTTATTACCAACTTTCGCCGAGTAAGAAAGCGTGATTGCAAATGAAGTATATTATATAAATTCTGTGTTCACGAGTTTGAGGAGTTGAAGTTAGCAAAGAGTGGGCAAGTGAGATGGCGAGATCGTTGTTAGTTGAAGATTGAAGGATCGTGGAATTAATAAGTGATTTTGGAGTTAGTCCATGAAAAGGATTACTGAGAGTAGATCCCACGACAGTGATTAAATCCAGATAAAGATCTCCTATAAGATTCAAGTGTAGGATCTGCTTCATAAAATTACATGTATCGTGAGCCATCATTAATTAGAAGTTAGCTTATTAGTGTGCGACGTAGTTTATATTGAGCATACTTAAGCTGTCGTGGGATCAGTTGAGGTTCCGCAGTAGTATCACCGTGTTATTGAATCTCACCTTCGCGCTCTACTATCTGATTATTTATCTCAATTAGATTGTTATTGTGTCTGATTGATATTTTGGTAACAATAAAATATTTAGTGTGAAATCATGTCTGTTGATTATTCAGTTTCTCCCTCACACCTAGCTGTGTCTACGAGTAGACAAGGGGTTTCAGATGGAAGCAAGAACCGTCCGGCATTACAAGCTGTAGAAAATTGACCGTCTTTTTTTGCAGTTACTTAAATATACCCATGCCTCATCGAATGTTACCACAAATTTCCATCTTTCAGCAGCTTGATATTTTTCATACAATTTTCTACAACTTGTTTTCTTTCAACAATTTGTTTTGGCAAAAGCAGGTAAACTTTAGGTTTAAACGAATTTTTTAGTTTTAAATCTTTATGAATGATTTCACTTATATTGCCGGAGACACTCCTAGTGTGGATCCAATGAATTTTTAAGTTGGTGGATTTTCTTTCAGGATCAGAGACTTCACTTTCTTGATAGTTGCCTACATTCGAATAGTCTTGGGATGAGGTTTCGTGGTCATGTTTTCATTTTTACTTTCAGCTTTTTTAAAAAAAAAGATACCTTTTTTTTTTAAATGCAATAACCGAGATCTTTACACCGCGTTATAATTTCTTCATACGAATATTTCACCTCGGAAAACGCAGTTACGTAACCTTCGAACTATCTATAAATTTTGGGAGCCAAAATAAAGCTTTCATTTTACAACATAATCAAACGAAAACATTAGTTTCGTTTCAAACGTCAATTATTCTGAAGTTGCCAAAATTTTATCACAAAATGCAAACGAGAAACTGAATTTCAAAGATGTTTCCATATAGTGTGAACGACCTTCTTAACAATCTCATTGAATCGAATATCTCCTGTACACTGTCTCAATTCATTGTCTCTTTTAGTTTATATCCTCCAAATTTTCTTGTAATCTGTTTCGTTCGGCTGATTTAGAGCGACGACCTATGCATAAGAAACTCGTACATGGGTCATCATTTTAATTTGTAATTGTTATGAAAAATGCACAAGTCGAATAAATGAGTTAAGGATTAGTCGAGAAAATTTATCAAAATAATAATCTTTCTTCAGCTATATAAGAAGTTTTTAATATTCAGTTTACGTATAGTTTAATTTTCACATAGCTTTCCCCTTCTTACAAAATCCCAAATGTACTCGTGATCAATTCTAGTATTATTATTAAAAGATTCAATTGAGATTTTTTTCTAATACGCACCAGCAATTTGATACATTTAATCTTTACTAGTAGGCGCATTTGCTTTACTTAAAAAATAGACATTTTCTTTTTTCTATTTAATACTTCAGATCCTTCTTTAAGTTTGAAGGATCATTCTTCAATAGTCATAATTTCTTATAGTCTTATTTGATGTGATCAATTTTTGTAATTATTTTTCCACCATCGAACGGCGAAGAGAACTGTGCTTCTTATTTTCTTTAAGCATTTATACGTCCTTTTCGTTCAATATAAATTCTTTTTATCATTTATCTATCTATATATAGGAGAAAAGCGACTCACTCATGATGAGATCTCCGGAACTATTAGGCATACTGACCTGGAATTTGACAAGCATGTTTCTTTTATTAAGTTGAGATCCACTGAAGACGAGTTTGGTAGAAATCGATGCCCAAGGAGGGTTTCGGAGATTACAAAGACGTTATAGATTGAAAAAAAAAATCCTGTTTTTGAGCTATTATATCTAAACGCTTGAAATTTGGCACATATTCTTCATTTTTTTAGATATCCGAAAAGAACGAGTTTTGTGGAATACCACTCCCAATGGAGGTTGCGTGGGAGTTAGATATAAAAAAAATTCCCGGTTTTGAATTATTAGACTTACAGAACTGAAGTTTGACATACAGGTTTCTTTTGTTGTATAGTTTTGAAGAAATCAATTCTAAAGGGAGATGTATATACTTCCGTTTTAAAAATTTTCGCCCAGTCCTTTTTAAATCAAGAAATGAGAGCTATAAGAAATTTTTCAATGCAACCAAAGCTTATTACTACGACGAAGATCTCTCTCTCTCTCTCAAAAACTGTATATAGTTATATAACATCATAAAATACTCATAATATTACTATATATTATGGGGCTAGTATTTAATATTTCATAAATAGATATTTAAGCTTATATCAGTTTTTGATACTTTGGTACGACTTTTTTATTTTAAGATTGATTTTGGGTAAACTATAGTGTTAAATGGTTTGAAGTTTGCTCTGCTACTTGATTTGATTTAATTAATCTGCTATTTTGTGGGTGGGCGCAGCAGAAACCACGAGTGCAGGGGGCTGGAGAATATTTCCCTCTCCTCCAGTTCCGTGCCTAAATTGTTGAGGTGGAGATAGATGGTGTCGCCATCTATCGTTAAGAAGTCCAACCTGTCTCACAAGGTCTGGCAACTTTCATTCTTCCCTTCGGGAAGGGCACGACGACAACAACAATCTGCCCTTTGATTTGCTCTGCTATTTGCGCTATGGTCTTAACCCATAATAAAATTAGATTTCATGCTTCGATAGTAATCTATTCTCATAAATTTTGTCAAAAGAACGGGTTTGATGAAATGAATAGAATCGACAAAACAGAAGAAAACCCCACAAAATAACGTTATAAAATCATTGAAGATTTTCCAACTTTTTTATTATAAATTTGGAATCACGAAGTTATAATCTCAAGTCGTACAACCAAATAAACTGAGATTACATATGCATTCAAATTAATTTGAGTATTATGGATTGAGATTTGTATTTTTAACAAAAAAATGTAGGAAGCGAACAAAAACTCTTCTTCAAATTTAGTAAAAAAAAATTAAATATTCTTGCCCCGTGAATTAATACAGAAGCAATAGAATTTAAGCTTTTTGTAGACCCTCTTATAAGACAAGCCCAACTTTTTACGTGTTACTGATAGTATTAGGAGTATGAAACTGAATACAAATAGGTTAACAATTAAATAGTTGAATTAATCAAGGAATAACAAATATTATGTCCGATGTCAATGGTTTCGCACATCAACTTTATAAGAGGCTTTTCCACTTCTGCATAATTTAGGCATTGCGTCAAAACAGGTACAAATAATTAATAACAAAAACAGGTAAAGAATACAAATTCTAAGTATCTCATTATTCAAATTTAATAAAATCCAAGAAAATATTTATATACATTGTTTTATAATTACAGAAAATCTTATATATTTGTAGATAATAAATCTATTTCTATAGATTTCCCTAACATACTTATGAAAATAACAATAAAATGAAGATACAGGAAGTAACACAAATGTAATGAAATGATAATTATTCGTTTCTATGCAGATTTTCCCGAGTTTTGTATCACATTTGTACCAGAAAATCTTATTTTGGCCTAAAATAACCCATCACAATGACTACTAACTAACTATGACTTGGATTGTTAAAAGTTCTTTATCTCCATGCGAAATGTTTCAGCGAGTTTTTTTTGTTTTGTTTTAAAAGTGAGTTCCTCTACGAGTAGAAAGTGAGTACAGACGTTTGATTTCCTCTGACCAGCAGAAAAGGAGGGAGATCTCTGGTCAGTATGTCCAACCAAGCCATATACAAAGGAGCTGTAGCTCCTTCTTTCCTTGGGAGAGGCAATGTCCTGAAATATAGTAAAAAGGTGAATTAAAAGGACTTTTCTGATTTTTTTTTAAAATTCTGTATCGTCAAAATTATTACAATAGTTATTATATGTGTTGAAATACGAGGTAGGATTTAAAAGTTCCAGGACTGATCCTATAACGGGGAACCATTTTGCAATAGAGCGACTATAACATTTCTGTGTTATTGCATTATTCTCCTTTTCGATAAAGTTTGTTTCAAAGCACGTGGTGGCCGCGGTAGCTAAGTAGTCTAGGCATCGGATCGTGGCTAGCAAGTCATGAGATGTACGTTAAATCTGTCGAGAGCTCAAACGTCCTCCCGTTGGTGTGGTGTGGTAGTTAGGAGAGGGGGGTGCCAGCTCAGGTGTCGTCCGCATCACTTGACCATGGTTCAAAATTACGCGGACCGTCCCCAAAAGCCCTCGTGTAGCTGAACAGTGGGACGTTAATATTCACTCACTCACTCATTCAAATCACGTGGTCAGTGGCTTGCCACCGCGTCTTATTTTGTAGGCGGATGCATTTAGTCGTTAGCAATTGAAAGAAATTGCGTTTGTTGAGAAGATAATGAATATTAAATTTTATGTTCGTTTGGAAAACAGTGCTACTTTGACTTCCGAAATTTTGAAGCATGTGTGAGGCTGTGATACATTATCGAGAACGCAAGCTTTAAGTGGCATCGACGTTTCAGAGAAGACGGGGAAAGTGACGAAGACGACAAACGCTCTGGACGACCCCAGACTTCTCACATCGCTGTAAGCATCGGAAAGGTTTCTGCGGTGGTACGTAAGAACAGGCTTCAAACAATAACAGAATTAGTTGCGGTAAACTCGGCCACATGGCAATGAATACTGACTAAGGATCTTAACATGCTGATGGGAGGATGGCAATGGGGATGGTCCCCGACGTTTTCGTAATTTTGTGTGTTTCCCTTGTTTACAGGGTGTTGTTGAAATTCTTTAGACTGGGGTGCCGTCACTGGCACTCAAGGGTGAACAACCTCATAAATTTGATTAGAATTGTAACTTTGCGCCTTGGGGCTGACCAATAAAGGGTGTTGTAAAAGAGTGCGTGGAAGCACAATGGGAGCTATGGGTCCTCCGTTAAAAGGCGCTGCGCGATAGTTTTCAAGAGAGAGAGAGACCCTCTTTTTATTAACACGCTTTTATAAGTTTCACTTGCATGTAACGGAATCTTAGAACTCGATTTTTACCCACTTGAAAATATCGGATTCATTCGAAATTTCGCACACTTGTCAAGGACCGATGACAATACAATAATTTCATAATTTTGTTCCATTGTCCTTTTCAGGATCGTCAGGAATAAGGATAATTAGATTTGGTGACAATTCCATATACCCCTTCCAGATTTGGCAATTTATTGCATATATCATTTTTAAATTTGGCGACTAGTTCCGTATACCATTTTCAGAAATGGCGACTAATTTCATACATCACTTCCAGATTTGGCGACTAATTTCAGATTTAGCGACTGAAAGAATAAGGTCTAACCCTGAAGCGAATGTTTTGAATTTAAAGCTAATTATATATGCAGGAATAAAAAACACTTGCTGTTAATAGAAATAAAACAAAAAAAAAAGTGTTCTGTATCTGAGAAAGTGGAGGGTGGGTGTGTGTTAGCAATTTTTTACCATAATATAAACATTTTTCTGAAAATGAAAATAAAAAAAAAAGCCTCGTGAATGTGAAAAAAAAAATAATTTACGTTCCAACTACTAAATATTTATTTTTATTTTTATAAAGCAATACATTTAGAAGTGATGATACGAATTAACATTAAAACAATACGTTTAAAAGGGGATAACACGATTGACACTTAATATTATGCTTTTACTAACTCGCTTTCTTTAATGTCTGTCCGGGTGGAATTTTGAAATTGATTTTAAACTGTGTGACTTTCCGAGGAGCTAGAGACTTGGAATTTGAACCATAGCTCAGAAGTTGATGACAGTGCATGAAAATGTGAAAAAAGAAAACAAAAACGAAAAGGAGGAATTTTATAATTTTTAGTCTGTTATAAAAACATGGTACATTAAAATTTTTTTTGATTCGAATGTTTCCTTCTTAACACACTTTTATTAGTTACACCTGTTCAGAAGAGACGGAATCTAATATAACGATACGGGACTCATCCGAGGCCTCGAAACGGAGAGAATAAATACACTTTAGACCCGTTAATAATTTTTCCATTGAAGAGCAAGACTAATTCCACAGCCACGTAATTTCAGCTTCAAATATCAAACTCAAGGATAAACTCAACAATGAATAAATGATAGTTTAAAAAACACGCTTTTATTGTAGTTTGAACTAAAAAATGAAAAATAAATTATAGTTTGAAAAAAACTAAAAAACACGCTTTTATACTGAATCGAACTAAAAAGTTAAAAAATAATCCTTAATAAAGAATAAAATGATTTTTACGAGAAAATGAATGTCATTGGGGTAAAAGCGTGGGGTGTTCTCTATAAATGTATCAATTGTTATAATTTCTAACTTCTATTCCGAAAATCTGAATTAGTGTAAAAATGTACAAAGCACCCCACGCTTTTACCCCAATGACATTCATTTTCTCGTAAATCATTTGATTCTTTATTAAGAATTATTTTTTAACTTTTTAGTTCGATTCAGTATAAAAGCGTGTTTTTTAGTTTTTTTCAATCTATAATTTATTATTTTCAGATATGCCGTAGAAAAAGAATCAGTAATTGGTTCGAGCCACCCTCCATCCCTCACCTCCGTTTCAGATAAGTGGAAATGATTTCTTAATTTCTATTCAATGTTTCTCAATTCTTATTCTTGTTTAATTTAATGCTTAATTTGTAATGTAATCGTTTAAACTTGTAATCTAATAAACTAAATTATTTCAATTTTAAAAGGAGAATGTTCAATTTGACTAGCGTCATCTTTGAATTTGATTAGACTAGATTAACTCACTTGTGTAATGCGGACTAGAAGTTTAATAAGCGAATCTGGGTATTATGAACTTAACTTAAATGAACTTAACAGTTAACGGGAGCGCCGCATTACATCCATAGGGTGTGTCCCGCATATTAAACGAAGACCAATCTGTAGATGAAGTTAAAAGGGCATGGCAGGCTGAATTAAAGGACATGGCTAAAAATGGATTACAGAAATGCTTTGAAGACCTTTACAAGCCATGGCAAAAGTGTGTTGTTAAAAAGGGTCTTATTGCGAAGAAGGATGTGTTTCAGCAGTTTAATTGGTAATATTTTTTAAGTTATAGATTCAGTCCAAGAACTTTTGAATTCCTACGTATTAAACTTCAAACAGATTTAGTTTTCTGCAGGATGATTCGTTACAAGTACGACAAACTTGCAGGAGATGTAGGGGCACAAAGACAGTTCGAGATCCCATGATATTTTACGACCAGAAATATCTTCTTCATGCGGTAGAGGGCGTTGTATGGAACGATAGCGTAATGTTCCTACTTGAAATCAGCGTTTGAGAACCATTCCTTTTGGTAATAAGATGGATGAATACTAATTCGTTAAACTGGCCATGTACCTTACATGGGGAGCTGCTGAAAGAAAGGGCATGTTGCTCTGCACTTGCATCAGGAACATTTTCCGAATTTTGACGTGCTCCTCATTATACGATCTTTGCGTCTATGTTACATAAGAAAGGCTTTTTAAAAAGAGAGTTACCATGAATCAAGAGGGATCGATGAAGACGGGGACAATGAAGGAAAAATCCTGCATATTGCAGAAAGCAGTCCAAGTACTTGAGCGATAGTCCAATGAGCAACCTCAACCCATCGTATAGAGGATAAAGTCAGAGAACCAATAGTCCATACCATTTATTGCTGGTACTGACATTGATGTTTGAGAATTATTAATATTGAAGAGATTTTCCTACTTTCTTTCGTCAACAAAGTGTGCTGTTTCTGTTCTTGTCTTTTTTTCCCGACCTTAACTTGAGTGGAAGGCATTTCCGACTCTACAGTCCTGTTAATTTCGAATCGTCTTTGTACCCTGTATCCCTCCTGTAAATGTGTCGCACTGGTAGCGAATCCCCCGAATTGATTGCCGTACTATCAATGAACAAAGATTTCATACTGTATTCTGCATTCATGTCTATGAAACCTTTACCAACTTATGGTTCTTGAATAAATCAGATTTTTGCTCTTTAAAAAGTCTATCTTTGAATCAAACGAATACTTGTATAGAATAATAACTAAAAAATACCAGGGAAAAACTATCTCAATTTGAGATTTAAGCCCCCCCCCATATCTTTCCTTGAGTAACCTTATCTAAGCATGCATACGTAGCTGGGAAATATTTCTACGATAGCTAATTGTATCGCTATCGCTACTTCAGCAACTGCAAGTTACAGATGCATTCTATAGGTTTTGAAATTTTAATAATCGTTTTATTCAAAGTGTTTGTTTTATGCATATTTAATACTAGTAACCATACTACAACCAGTTCTGGTGATGAAAATTTCAATTATTGTGAAATTACAAAGCACAATGTCAGTTTACACTTCCCATCTCATTATCAAAAATTTAAATACAATTTTAAAATCAAAAGTGTTTTGAAAATTTTAATAATGTGTTATTAAAATAATTATTCAATAATAAAAATAGTATTATTCAAATAATAAATTAATTTCTCGAATTATTCATCAGTAATGCAGGTTTTAAGGATGCTTTACTCAAATTAACATGTTTTAAATTAATTATGAACCTATCTTGGCTTACATTACTCGTAAAATGTGGGTGATAAATTTTTTCGATTATTAAGAAAGGTTTTTTTTTTGTTTCGTTTATATACTTTTTTGAACTTTACTTAAAATTTTTATTTTCGTTTTTCATTTTTGCCACGTTTTTCACCCGTTTCCAATAATTATTTTTATATCAATTATTTATCAGGAAAATGCGAAAGTCACAGCTGTCATTTTGGGATCAATGCCACACTTGTTAGAATTGTAAATTTTTAAATGAATATGAATCTTTTATACTGAAAAAAGAGTTGTCTTTAAATTAAAATTGAACATTGTTCTCCAAGAAAAGTTTTTGAATCAGATAAACGCCAACATATCAAACAGAGAGAAGACTTTCTTAATAATACTTAAAAAATGTTCATGTGTAAAAGAAAAAATTCTAAGTAAATTAATTACGTAGAAATTACAATGCTTACATCACAATCATGTTGGAAGATTTGGAATGTTTCTCGAGCAGTTCTCGAAGTCGTAGGAACTGATTTGTCTGAAAGAGAAATTTGTTATTTAAAATATTAATTCATGCAGGAAATTGAACTGATGTACATTTAAATCACCCAACACAGACTTTCCCAATTACAATAAAATATTTCTTAAACCGATTAAACTTAAATGTGTTTTTAAGTGAATTATATATTTGCAGTCACACAAATTTTATAAAATTTATATACATCAATAAAAATTATGTTTGTTTACCACAGTGTTTTAATGATACAACTTTTAAAATTTTAGAGATAATGGTTTCGAAAATTCACCTTAATGGAATCCCAAAGAAATTTCACAAATTTTTTGTCTAATCACAAGCATGGATATTTTAAAATTCTTCTCTTTTACAAATTTATTCTTTTCTTATATTAAACATGGTATTTTAATAGATATATTTCTATAATTCAGATTCTTTTCTGCATAGAGTATATAGTGTATTCTATACAGAAGAAAAATAACACACACACATTTTGTGGATTTATTCAGAAAATGCGTCACTTCTTCAATTTGAAAATCTCTTAAATTCAACCTGCAAGGCTTTAGATAAGACTAAAAGCAAATTCATTTTTGAAAAGCATTGCCATTCAATCATGGAAAAAAAAAGAAAAGAAAAAAGGAAACCCCGTTTTGTGTTTTGAAGTTGAAAACAAATTCAATTTAAGATCAGGCCAAAGTTTTTGTAAAACGGAAATTACATTAAAAAATTTATTTTTACTGAATAAAAAAGGAAAATTAAGAATTTAAATTTATCGATGTAAACAGTCTATTTCAGAATAAAAATATCTAATAAGAAAATAAGATTTGAATAAAAATGAATATTAATAAGAATAGTTACAATGATCGAAATAAATACAGAACCCTGAAGTTATTTGAAATGACTGAATTTGAAAGGTAATATATGTATGAACAAAAATTAAGGATAAAATCAAATTTCAAAGGATAATGATGAAAATTCATTTTAAGTTCAAAAGGGGTAGAAAGAGACTTTTATTGAAATTTTAGAGTCATTATTATAAATTTAAAATGTTACCTATTTTTTATAGATTAGTTTTAGAAATTAATTTTAAAAAAAAGGAATTATTTTAAAAAGGAATCAAATTTAAAAAATTAAATTAAAAGAATTTAAAAAAAATAGTTAATAGCTTGATTGTCGGAGGTGTAACTTAATACTAACTTGAGTATGAAATGCTGCATATCCATACATTCATTTAATAATGATTTCAACCGTGTTTTTAAACATGAGCTTACCCTATTTTTGAACGTGTTCAATAAAGCTCTGGTGACCGTGGTAGGATCTTTCTGAGACTCATCTTTCGAGAGGAATTTCGAAATCGTCTTCTTGAACATCTGCGTGCTGTGAAAATAATAAGTACTTAATTAACCAAATATCCTAAATTTTATTGATTGATAAAAGTCATCATTTTGAGTTTAAGATCCTTTTGTGATTCGAAAAATGCTGAGTAACCAAAACAAATTATTTTTAACGAGCTTATGTTTTTTTTTTCCAAGCATGTGTGCATGTAATTCAAGAAGACTTCAAAGTTGTGCAAAGAATTGGCAAGTGCTGCCTTTCTCAATTCGTACTATTAGTTCACACTCCCAAAAAATATTTATTCACATATATCTTGCTCAAAATTTCAATCACTAATAAAATACTTTTTATTCATCTACTCAAGTTCAAATACATTTTTTAAACTTGTAGTGGATGACACTTGATGTTAATACAGTTTTTTCAAATATTAATTCAATAATTAAATTTAATTAAGGAATAAACAGTAACAAACAAAAATAATAGTCGAACACAATATATAGAAAGGAAAATGGAAAATATTGCTAGGAAAATCGCTTTCTATTTTGTCACTTAATATTGTGATTCTGTCATTTGAATATACATATTTATATTATAAAATTGTAATTATTTTATGAAGTAATAAAATATAATTTTTCTTAGATGAATTAAGTGGGAATCGACTTAAATTCTTTTTTATATTACTTGTTTCTATTTCAGTTTTTAAAAACGTTTTCAGAAACTATCCGGAGGAATTAAGATAACGTGAAATGCATTTATTTCTATCGTAAAAGTATTGTCAACTATTGTTTAAGTCGACACAGATTTAATTTGGAATATACCGCGAGTCTCTCTCAGAATACTTTTCAAGTTCTCTAATTAACTCAATAAGTTTCAAATAGATTCTATTAAATACTTCTCTGTTTGAATCAAGTTATAAATTTGTAGTACTTCTAAACATGACAATATAAAGATATTTTGTTGAATAAGAATTATTTAACTTTTAATATGTAATGTGTCCATGTGATTAACTTGGTCAAAACTCAAAAACTCCCTAAAATTGTTAAACAGCAAGGTTAGACCTCACAGCTGACGATAAAACTCGAGTTAAAAACCGTAACTGTAAGTACTTTTGGACTAGGGCATAATATGCTTATTAGCATTGCAATACGATGTTCCATGGGAGATATTGGCAAAGGACCTGATATTTTTGTACTATGATTAAGTGACGAGGACGAGACTTCAGCTGGCACTCTACTCTCCAAAAACTTCCTCATTACGCTAACAAGAGCAATTTTAGCCTCGAGATATGAGTAACCTGAAAAATCATGAAATGGTTGGTTTTCCGTTTTGGTTTTATTTTTCAGATAAACAGGATATGACTGGGCTGGGCTATTAACAAAACTATTTTATATTAATATTCGTAGCCATTATTATTTTATGTCAACCTCTTTCAATAATAATAAACTTTGTTTTTAGACAATGTGTTAATAGTTTTCATTTTAAATTATATTTAGATAAAAAAAAATGGAAAAAATGGTGAAATATTTTACCTTTCTTCATGAAGTGGTTCCCCTTCCGCAGAAACTACGGTAAGGTCGTTAAAAGGTATACGGAATTTTTGCAACAAAGCGGACAAACTGGAAAATTAAAATAAATTTAAATATTCAAAATAGGAAATAAAGTCTATGAAACCAAAATGAAGTGTGGAAAATTTGTTAGGTGTTTCTTATTCACTGATTAAGCTTAAAATATCAATGAAAATACTTTAAAAAAATGCTGCATACAAAAATTAGAATAACTAATGAATGATAAAATAAATTTAATGCTTCATTTTTCTATTTATTGTTCTCATTCAAAATAGATCTATAGTATCAGCTCTTTTATATGGTTATTTTATTGAATTTTAGAAGAAAAAAAGAAACTATGCTGATAAAAGCCACATTGTAGAGCGTTGGACGTTAAAGATTAAACGAATTGTGGTAATTAAAGGGTTGGGTTCATTGAGGTCTCCTTCAGCGTAACAATTATTCATTACTTTGAGTTAGGTTACACTAAGACAACACATATCGTTAACAAAAATAATTGGCAGAGAACATGAATAGTTTTTCATAGCGACCACATTCTTTCCTCACCTGGCTTTTATTGAAGATGTGAGAGGCTTCTCAGGGCAGTCAGTTACAGTTATTATAAAAAAGCGGATACAACTTTACAATATGAATATTCATATCTTCATTTAACTCTAGATAACAGTATACTTTAATGCACTTAGATAAAACTACCAGACCTTTGAATATGAAATATTTCCCCCTACATCTTCGGTTTTTTAATGCATAAAGCCATTTTTTACTATATTATTGCACAGTTATTATCCATTTCTTAATAAAAGGTTTATCATTTTACAAGGCCATGTGTATCAAAACAACCCAAAAACTTACATAAAAATGTTGTATTCAAAAACATATTGTTTATAGTTTAATATACGAGAGTGAGTCGGAAAATTAGTTTCCCCTGTCGACTGTTGTCAGAATTGAGCATGGAAGTCAAAACTTAGAATGGGACATTAAAGATAAGACATAACTTTACTTTTCCTCATAAGTACCAAGTACATTGGGGCTTGTCATACCGCTTGATAAGCTTCGAAAAGCCCTCCAGGAAAAACTCAGGGCTTTGCATACGGAAGAAGCGTTTAACAGTTTGTTTGACTTCAGCATTGCTTCCAAAGTACATTCAGACGAGATTCTTCTTCAAAACTAGAAACAGATTAAAGTTAATTGGTGCAAGATCAGGACTGTATGGCGGATGGTGTCAGTGCTCCCAACCAATAGTTGCAATGTGGTTTTGTGTTGCCGTCGCCGAGTGTGGTCTCACATTGTCATCGCACAACTGCACGCCAGATTCACGGCCCAGGTCACTTTTTGCCGAATCGTCACTTTCAATTTCGACAGGGTCTCACAGTGCCTCATAGAATTAATGGTTTCAATCTCCAAAAAGTAAACGTAAAAATAAACGCTTCTTCCATTTACAAAGCCCTGAGTTTTCCTACATGGTTTTTGAAGCTTATCAAGTGGTATGACAAATGTCTAAATGTACTTGGTACTTTTATGGAAAAATAAAGTTGTATCTTATCTTTAATGTCTCATTCTATACTTTGACTTTCATACTCAACTCTGACCACAGTCGACAGGGGAAATTTATTTTCCAACTCACCCTCGTATATTGTTTGTCATGTACTGTTTATAATTAAAAAATTTATTATTTAACATTAAGAGAAGCCATTTTTTCATTGCATATTAATCCAGTCTTCTTTTTCGGCCACTAAGAATTTTAAATAGCCTTGTTCTTTATCGATTGCGTGATTCAAAAGAAATTTATGAATTGTATGTTTCTACACAAATCAAATGCGGGAATGTTCTGTATTTCGAGAAAAGAGATTATAATCACAATACCAATGAATCTTATTCATTATAAAGATTGTTGTTGCAATTCGTTAAAAATTACTCCCAAAAAAGCTAACCATTATTGATCTATTTTTAAGAAGTTCGTGACCACATAGCCAATGAGGTATAGCGTGACTTTTATACTTTCCCAAATTATAGTGTAGCACGTACTGCTATTGCCATCTCGATGTCCTAAAAAAAACCAAGTGCGTGACGTCACAAAGAAGGACTCTTGGGAACATGTCTTGGATGGGAAAACGGCACATGTGTCATTAGGCAGATTGTAATACACTAATAAACGTTCGTTGGGAGGGGTCATGCTAAGAACATTATGAGCACGAGCAGTTAGGGGTAGGAGCGATGTATTGATATGTGTAACGATTAGTTTATCAAGGTTAATCCAATACAGATAAATGCAAGAACCAAAGTAATCATTTCTATGTCATTTTTTATGAAACTCCCTTTTAACTACACGATTGCTGTTTCTTTATGTAATCATTAAAGAACAAGCTCAAAAATATCCAAAATTTTCAGACATTGCCAAAATTTTCAAAAAAAGTATATATATATATGACACACTTACAAATATAAGACATATATGTAACAGACACACACATATATATAAACAGATAGAGAGAAACAGATAAAATAAATCTTGTATATATGTTTAAACAGATAAAGAAAAATCGGAAAAAAATTTAAAGTTAACAAAGAAAACGAATAAGGCTAGAACAAAATTACACGCGACACATAAGATAATTCAATAGAAAAATTAAGTAGGGGAAAAATTTAAGAAAATAAAAAGAGGAAAGCTGGATAAATTAATAAATACATTCACACACAAACAAATAGTAGTTGAATGAAATATATATATATAATGGACTAAATTCATGTGACGTCATAATCACATGATAATTTTAAACCACGTGTTTTTAGCCAATCAAGTTCAAAAACACATGTGACGTCATAGTCACGATAAATACAATTATCTATTTTCAGCAAATCAGTTCATGCCCTTCGTTGTTGCCAAATTACGCTTTTTACAGAAACTTTTTTTAAAAAAAAATTAACATTTGGCCCTTTATTTAAAAATGCATGTATAAAACAAGACTTTTTTTTTAAAATTTTAAAATCTTTTTGCAGAAATTTCTTTTTATAACTCTTGTGCATCTTTACCCAATCATGCAATTTGAAATTTTACCTAAGTATTACAAATATAATAAAAAGTACGAGCTATATATAGTTTATTGTCCGTTTTGAATTCAATGTAGAACACGTGTTTATATTATCATGTGACCGTCATGAATTTAGTCCATTGTAATTCGCTTATTTGTTGTTTAAAAACTAAAATATTTAGTTTCCACTAATTTATGAGAATTATTTCTTTTCTTCTTCAGTCACACACATATGTTTGTCTAAAGGGGTTTTAGGGGTGTTTAACTTTGTCTTGAGAGCTGAAAATATGAAAATTTTCAATTAGAGGCAATTCTTTGAGGTTAAAATTAAATAGTTCGATTCTTTTATACCTTATTCATAAAGAAATGAGGCTTCAAAAAGTGTAAAATATTTAAAATATAATCATAATTTTGAAAATTATTCGCATATGAAAATAAGGTATAAAGAGTATGATACATTTTATTATTCTATTAAGTTTTATACATCAAAGGTTAATAGTTTAGAAAATAGCATGCGCAACGTAAAATTTATTATTAAATTTATTATACTTAATTATTACAAAAATATTTATTACATTCATGTGCTTATAATTTTTTAAATTATGACTATATTTTAAACATTTTGCACTCTTTTGAAACCTTATTCTTTTAAAAATAATGTGTAAAAGATTCGAACTATTTAATTTTAATTTCGAAGAATTATATCTATTTGAAAATTGTTTGTTTTAGCCCTCGAGACAAAATTAACTAAACACCCTTGAGACCCCATTTTGCAAATCATGAATGAATAGTTTTTTTAAAATAATTCTTATGTAATACTTAAGTAATCTAATGTTTCTGAAATGATCTCTTATGGAGGAAATTATAACCAAATTCTTTGATTTTGTTTCAAGTATATTTACTTTTAAACGACCATCATGACTTCATTTTAAAATATTTAAAAATCTCCCTAATATTTTATTTTGGAGTTAATAAGTTTTCTTAATTTACATGAATATTTAATTTTAAACATTCTATATAATTATCTACACTATAGCTAAATAAATTTATTTAACAGGCATTTCTTTTTTACTGTAAAACCTCATCAATACGCTCCTTTCAAAAGTAACCATTTCATATTTTACTTCATTTGAATTTCCTCGTTCTCTCCTAATCCTGTGATAACACAATTAATGCCATTTTTTTCTTTTACATATTAATTTCAGTGTTTCATTCTTGTTGACTTATTTAATGCAGTTATTATATTTTTATCTACAGGGTCTATATTCAAGATTTAACGGGAAAAGTTAATCAAAACATTTTCTTTCATCTAATCTATCTTTTATATAACAAAGAGTATAGCTAGGCTAAGAACAGGTCATCACAGAGGAACGAACTTTGATAGGGATAGTAGAAGAACTTATAGGATTTGTGATAATTGTTTAGATATAGAGCTAACACCAGCTCATATTTTTGACTGCCCAGCTATTCTTGCTACTCTACAAGAAATAGGGGTCCTGTTTTCGTCAACAAACCTTTATGTGGATAATATTGAGCCAATTGCCAAAACAACCATTTACCCCCCCCCCCCCACACACAACAGTCTGATTTGGTTCTGTCATGGATACGACATCATCATCATCTATCCCTTTTCCCAATTCCAGGAATTTTCCAAAAATAGAAAACTAGAAATTTTCCAAGTATACAAAATTACATGTAAAGTTTTTCGTGTAAAAAGAGGATGCATTCGTTTTTTCGGGGAGTAGAAAATAAAATTAATTTTCTCAAGTATAAGAAGGCATAACAGTTTTCCCAAGTATAGAAAGGGAATGCACTTTGCGAATTTTTTGGCAATTTAAGACCATTATTTTAAAAATAAAAAGCATTTGAATCACAAATTTCAACCAGGGCTAAAATGTTTTCCTTACTTTCGCTGTTCCTCGCCAATGTTTGTGTGATCCTGAGCCACGGAGAACACTCGCAATTTGCAGCCCTTGAATTGTGCCCTTGTTGTCAGTAGGTAAGGTAACAGGAGGGTTAAGCCTGAAAAAAGGTAGGAAAATTTATTCTTTGTTAATTTCTGATATGATTCTTAAATTTAATAGCATTTACTCAATACATAAATTTATATTAAAAAATTGAAATCATATAATTTTTTTCATAGAATTCGACTGATTAGCTTAACTCAAGACCTTTGCATCTATTTATGAATGTTGTAACATTAACAGTCACACAGCTAATTGTTAAAAATCACTTTATTTCTGGGTTAAATAATAATTATCGAGAAACAATACCATCATATTAAATCATTCAGTAGTTCACTGGGAAGAAAAAAAATAAAGTCACGTTCAAAAGTTAGTCAGGTTCCACCAAGCCTTTGCACCGCTTACTTTCTCCACTTTCATTCGTCGGGCAGGGAAATCCAAAAGTCAAGTACCATCGTCTATTCGTACTAACGGCGCTCTTTCCCACAATTTTTTAGTACAGCAAGATCAGGAAATCTAAACAGACAGTCTTTTTTTCCGTATCGACCCTCGACCTTTTAAACTCCAAGCGGGTCAATCTATACGCCCTCATTGACGGGCCACAAATTTTGCACGCGGCTCTCCCGACTTCATTTGCACTCCATTGGGGCGGATGAACAATGGCCGGCTCTTCTGAATTTTCCCGTGACAGGGGCTTGTGTCCAACATCTGGAGGCCATAAATCGTCTTGTCATGCTTTCACCGGGTGTGTCTCTGTGACTAGCTTTAGCACCAGTACACTCTATTCTAATTGGATACGTCAAAAGGATAGAGTAATCCACCACAAAAAGACTATATCTCGTTAATTGAGTATCTGGACAAACAGGTGTCTGTAAGTCAGGAAGTTAAGAAAGGAGTATCGAATATAAAGCCATTCTCCTAAACAGTTCGCACGTGCTATGCCTCCGGCGTAAGGGGCGAAACACCCATGCCTTTTGATAGAGACACAATGTCCCATCTGGACAACTGATCCTCCATACGTCCCTTTTGACATGTACAGAAGGGATTAAGTTCTGTTAATGAGCCGTCGTTACAATGTCATGACTGAGATAAAAACGATTAAAAAATGCATTTTTGAATCATTTCACATTTTTTTTATTATTCTGTAGCTGATACAAATTAGAATTTTTGTTTTGAAAATGTTATTCAGTAACAAACTTACCTCCATCGTCGTAGAGCCACCAGACATCTATGATGCCCTTCTCCTGCCTGTCGTGGAAGAGGTTGGCAATTTTCATCTGTTTGAAATCCTCATCGGCTTTGGACGAGATGACTATGTATGGTAGTGGAACTCCATCATCAGTCGGAGTCTCTTCGATGACGGTCTCTAAAGGAATCTTCAGATCTAAAAAACATGTAATTCTTAATTAGAAATCAGTAAAAGTTATGTGCTTTTACGAAATTTTTGTTCAGAGCTGAGAATTCTATAAATAATAAGGTAATGTTTTTTGCATTCTTTATAGTATAAAGCAGGGGTCAGAAACCTTATAGTTTTAGTGTGCCAAAAATCAATATGATTCAGAATGCGAAGCAAAAGGAAATTTCGCGGCAGTGCATCCAGTGGTAGAGAATATAGGTCAAAAATACAGATTTAGAGTTTTATTATACTTTAATTATACATCATTAAAGATATTAACTAGCATGAAAAAAAGCAATATGTCTATTACAATGTAACTACCCTTCAACACAATTAAAAATTAAAATTGTAGATATATTTTTTAAGAATATTTATTAAAATAAGAAATAAACAATATAAGAACTTCTGCGTGTGTTAAATAAAAAATTTAAATTTTAATGCGAATCTTGTCCTTGCAAAGATTTATACTTAATAATGTAATATTAGGGGTATAATTTATGATTTTAAATTTGATATATATATAATTCTGAATGTTCAGTTGGTTAAACAACTTCTGAGTGGACTCAAAATTGAATTTTTTTATGAGAAACAATTCGTGTTTACATACATGTAGAACCAAAAGAGGCAAGGCAGAGCACTGTAATTTTCTTTAAACAATTAAATAGCTCCGGCAATGACATAACAGCAATTTAAAATGGCTGTCCATTCAACTTCCACATCTTTGCATAATTCCATAAATTTTGCTAAATATTTAAATCTAAGAATAAATCACATTTAAACAGAATATGCTATTGTTTTTTTCCGTTAATCATACGAATTGCGCGAAAACAGATTCAGCGGAATCGTTTTATGATAATGAATTGAAAGTAAGAAATAGCCTTTAAATAAAAATGCACGAGGTTGTAGATAGGAGAGACACAAAGAGATTTTAACTTTATCTCATTCCTTTGTAGAGTGCCATTGAGAATTGCACCACCTGCCACATATGGCATGCGTGCCAAAGGTTGCCGAGCCCTGGTATAAAGGATGCAGAAAATAGATATTATTATGCAATTATTCCTCATACGAAAAAACGATATTCATATTCTCAGCAAAAAATGTGATATTTTGCATTTGTTGCGTATACTAGAAAAATAAATTAATGGATAAATTTTAAAATTAGGACAATTGTTTATTGCTTCTTTGCTTTTTCTTAAAATTTAATAATGTGATTGAAGTTTTCACGCAGTACAAACATAACCGCTAGAAAATTAAAATCAATTCAAAACATATTAATAGTATTTTTTAATTCGACTATACAACTTCGAAAGCAACAGAATTTTAAGAAATCGCATTTTTAGTAATTTAATTTCTATAAATATTTTTCCAGCGAATTAGTAAAAATACATTTTTAATTATTGCTTGTAAAAAGATAAGAGGTTTAATATGTTCTTCGATTTGAGGTATAATGAACACTCTTAACTTGTTAATCAATGTAGAGATGATTATAATTGAACTGAAATGCATCTTTTCATATATTTTTACAAATGAACCCTTTAAATGTTTGAGAGATCTGTATAAAGTTGCACAGTTATTTTAAGATCTCCAACATCAAATTTGGCCGTAGTTTACTTGTTCAGTAATACGGTTTGGTGATCCGTTAACTTTTTCACATTTACTTAATTAAATTATTATGATTACGAGGAAAATGTTGATCTGTAACTTTGAATGTTAATTTGATTTTAATACTTCTTCATGTATTTCAATTAACTGTTCTTTGAATGCATATAAAACATTATAAAAATTAGGTGCTACGTTTTGTAATATGATAAACTGTATTATCTTAACAGGTCTTAAAACATTCAGGAGCAATATTTAGGATAAAATATTAGAATCACGTTGATTTATATTTAAATTAATAATCGATAAAGTTATGAAAATCTTGAAAACATGACAATACGTGAAGCATACCATACTACATCCCTATGCATATATATCCCCATACATTTTATTTCTATACGAGTTTATATCCATCCCTATTTCATTTCTATATCTCCATATATTTTATTTTACATTTATCTTTAGTCTGAGAAAAAGTACCTCAGAGTCATGAGTTTAAATAATGTTTTCGAAGATCGAAAGTACAAGTCCTGAATTTTCCAGACTGTTGTGCGGAATAATAAGGTTTTGAACTCAATCTCAATCTCCACATATGTCATGAGTTTAAAAAAACACACGGGTTTAGATGTCCTTCTCATTAAGTGATCGTAATTCAGAAATAGGAAACCTCCTGCCAATAGTGGGATAAGCAGTTCTAGCAATAGTATACAGCAGCAGTAGTATAGTAGTATCTAGCATAGCAGTATCTTTTTTGGTTGATAAAAATCGGACAAATGAAAATTTATTTTAACTATCTCTCTTAAAACAGCTAAATTATCTGAACTATCTAAATTATTTTATCTAAAATCAATGTAAAACACAATGTAAATCGTGAAACCTTTACCAGAGCCTTTACCTACGTGAACTTGAAGTGGCTATCAATAACTATAGCTTATCTTTGGTTGTTGAATCTGACAATTTTTTTAACGTGTTTTCAAATTGCTACAAACATTTGTGTGAATAATACATTTTTGTTATCAGTGGATATGTTTAAAGATTTCCAGGATGTTAATCAATCAAATTTCAAAAGAGAGTTTTGAGATTTTTAATCAAACTTTGAGAAAATATTGCACCACACTGAATCAGCTGTCGTTCTTCATATGTGTTAGTTTTGATTGCAAAACGATTGTCAGGGCACAGATAAAAGATTATTTACCCTGTTGAAACAGAATATGCAATCTCACCTGGTGGCTTGAATGATGTTACGAGATTTCCTTTTGGGTCGAGAATCGGCACAATGGGCAATCCTTCTGGGGTTTCAAAATATGAAGAGTAATCTGTTCCACCTTGAACACGCAAGATGCAGAGGGACATGTGTGCGTATACTACTTGGCTGTAAATATAAATTTAAATGATTTAAAAAGGAAAGCTTGACAACCGAATTTGTTTTCAAATAATCAATGAGAAAAATAAAACTAGTTCTAAGAAGGGCCATTCGTTTAAAAAAATTAAATGGTAAAATAATATATTTATGGTAGTATTTTTATGTCAATTAAAAGTCTTAAAGAAGCTCCGCATTCCCAGTGTTTTCATGTTTTGAATTCTGTTGATTAGTCTAACTGTGACGTCCTTTCAAGGGTAGATGCTTTGACAACTCTGCGAACAATGAAACTCTTTGTTCTTATGTCTGCAATTTATTTATTTATCCTGTGTCTTCTAACGCAGAAAGTAATATCAACTGAGAGCTGATATACACTTTCCCTAAAATTCGGCGTATAACGCGTACTTTTAACACAAAAAATAAGATCGAAATTTACGGGTACGCGTTATACGCCGGGTATAAAAATGATAGCTTTAAAAATATAAAAAAATGTGCATAAAAAAACTTAGACTTCTACAAAGATCGGAATATTGTTTATTTAAAACAAATGTCATACATTATGAACTTAAAGGGTCATTTTTCTAGAAATATACTATTTTTTTTTCAAAATCCTTGGATAATAACGAGAACAAATTGCTTTAAAACATAATAGCATTGCTGACGTACATTGCGGGTTTCTTCATTAAAAAAAGAGGGGGGGGGGGAAGGGTGCGTTATACGGTGAATACACCTCAAAATTAAAAAATGCAGCTTGAAAGTATGGGGGCGTGCTATACGCTAGATTTACGTGCGGTAAGTTTCTTCAAATTTACATCATCTTAACTGAGCTTATCATAATCGTATCACCAATTTTCCACTTTTTAAAAGATCTAACATCTTCAGTTTGATAAAATTTTCTTCGCTTTTTAGTTCCATAATTTTTTTTCAATATTATCACTTTAATTATCCATAGCCATGAGTAATAATAGTTATTTCATAAAAATTAAAAGAGATTCAAATCTTACTGAATGATATCAAAGTAGTCCACCGTTTCTTTCATATCGCAAGTCTGCCAATTTTCTTTGAAACCCATCAACAAAATATTCGGTCGCATCTTGCCGACTCCAACAGTCTACCAAAAGAATAAAGAAGATGGTTAAAAGAAGATGAAGATTTTCTGCTGATACTGCTAAATATATATCATAAATATTTTCACAGAAAGATTGAAATCAATACTTTTGTAATTATATTTCACACTTTATTATGAGTTACTTATCGTATAGCTGACATGGATTACGCAAGAAGAATGAAGAAATGGTGATTATTTCAGAATTAATTCGAATAGGCTCATGCAGAACCGTTGTTTTATCATATTTTATTTCTTATCCTGTGAATATAGGAAAAATCATATATTTCTTAGTCTTATAACCACTCTTGTCATAATAACTGTAACTGACTGTTCTAAGCAGCAAGAGCCCCCTAGAGACCACCAATCTTCAGCATAGGCCAGGTAAGGAAAGAATGCGGTCACTATGAAAAGCTGGCAATGTTCTTTACCCCATATCTTGTTAATAATATGTATTGTCTTTGTGGAAACTTTAATTGCAGCGGAACTGCAGTAGCTTGTTTTTGTCTACTTATGAATAAACGTTGAGTGTTGTATCTGTCCTGTCTTTGTGATGCTGTAATAAAAGTTGTTCGACTAAGAACTCCTTTCTTCTAATTGATTGTCCGACCCATTCTGACAGGTAAGAGCTTTTATTTTGTCCATTGAAATAAGGGAGAACGAATATTTGAACATTTGAAACTAAGATTTGCGAATTGAAAAGTATTGAACGTCAAACGCTCTACAGTCTCAATTTTTTAAAAATAAATATGTGGAATAAAAAAAAATTCATGTTCAACCGGCGTGTTGATATTTGATAACCATTTTAACAGTTCAAAATAAGTACATTTGATTTAAAGTCAATTCAAACAAAGCCTTTATTATTTAAGTTAACATTTATGCTTCAAAAACATTTTTAATTTTCTCCACAACAGTCATTAGAATAAAACAATGCTAATTTAAAATATAGCATTGCTGATTTAATAGATATTCAAAATTTGAAAAGTAATATAACTTTCGTCAGGCTTGTTTTGAAATACTTTTAAGTAAACACTAGTCATGCCTGACTTCATTTAATTTATTATTTTACGTCTCTTTTAGATAAACTTGTTTGGGCCTGATTTTATAACTTAAATAATCATAAAACTAATACGTCTGCATAGCTCTTATTAACTTTTAAAATGATGTTTACAGAATATTTTTTTGTAATGTTGAGTTTTTTAAGACTTTTTGGAGAAATAAATTTCTCCAAGAGAAAAAAATAAAAATAAATGGAAGCATATTTTCAAATATTTTAATTCTTCTTTTTATATTAAGGCTAGGATTTTAATTCAGAACTTTTTACACATAAAATTTTACAATTTGTTAAGCGATACGTAAAACTATTATGGAAAATGACTGTTTTTAGTTGTGGTGATTTTTCTATTACACCGTCCGAAATTTACTTCAGTGTTATTAATTCTTTTTTTATGCGTCTCTGTAGTTAACTATTAATTCAGTAATTTTTTAAAAAAAGAAATACGCGTTTGTGTGTGTGTGTGTGTTAAAACACAAGTAGATAAATAACAATTTTCGTCGAAAATTTGGAAGTTGAAACAAGATTTGTTAAAACACACAGTTCAATGAAAATAACACACAGTAGAACGCCGTTTATCCGAACGTTTGTTATCCGCAGCGTCAAATATCCGGACCAAAGTGCGGATACGTTTTCGAACAGTGCAATGCTCAACGGTTGTTTCGCGTGAGGCCAAAAGTGACGGGAAAACCCAAGGTGAGGTATATTTGGGGAATTTCAGTTGTGTGATTTGGTAAACATCTGCGCGGAATATTAAGTCAGTTTGTTTCCATGTGAGGGGGTGTATACGAGCTCTTTTGTTGAGTTTTGTTGATGTAGAAACCTGGATGGCATGCGATGCAGAAGACTGTGGATTTCAAATGCTACATGATGATGAGATTGTGACTTCTGGGCACTGTCGACGATGAAAAGGATGAAGACGAGGACAACAGCAACAATGAAAGTAGCAAGGGTCCATCAAATTCTAACGCTTTTCTGCGTTAGAGACAGCCATGGAGTGGTAAGAACAACGATCAGAGTGCTGTCAAACTCAATTACTGCTGCTGAAGAGAATTAGAGATCTGGCAGTGAAAAAAACGAAGGTGTACAATGGTACAGCGAAAAATAAGTGATTTTTTTCACAATCAAGGTAAAATTGCGACATTTTGCACCTATTTTGCTTTTTCTTCAAGCACGTTTCCCGCATGTGATGATTTTCAATATTGCTATAGTGTCCAGTTTCATATACTGCATGGATCGCATTTTGTTTTCGGTTATCCAAACGGTGTCTGGTCCCAATTGATTCGGATTAACGACGTTCTACTGTAAAAAATTTGAGTCAAACTAAAACTTTGAGAAAAGTAATGCCAAAGGATTAATTAAATTTAAAACGTAATATGAAAATGATTCAAATTTTAATTTATTCAAATTGCTTATGTTAGCTTTTTACGCCTTTAAGAGATTTCCTTTGTCTGCCAGATTTTTGGTTTAAAAAACTATCTACTATTTAATACATCATTAAAAAACTTTTTTTTAAAAAAGAAAAATAATTATTTAACAATTATTTTTTTCTTAACGTGAGTCTTGTTGCATATTTCCAAAACTTCACAAACGTGAAAGGCGTTGATTAAACGTATAAAACCATTTGTTCTTTCTTTGCTTTTTCGTAATCAGTTAACTGTGGCACCCGCGTTTGAGAGCGCGCAACTATGTGTGTCACAGGAATTGAGCAGTGACGAGGTTACTCGTCAGTCATAAAGTAAGTGTCGCTGTTGAAATATTAGATAAAAAAAGAGTTTATTTTATAAAACTGCAATTTTATTACTACTCCATACTATACGGAGGGAGGGGGGGTCTATGTATGGTGCTATAAAGTAATTTAGCTTGGTCGTGAGGGTTCATAGGGCCAACGGTCCTTCCAACCGTAAGTTTTTATGAATATCTATGACCATCAAAATTCCTAGACTGAGAGCACTGCTCACATTAATTTATTTCCTTATTTAATGACGAAATATTTTCTGCCTGTGTTGACACTAAGGAAGTTCTGAAGTAGGTTCTGAGAGGTTGATCAGTCCTCTTACCAGAAAGTATCCTTGCCTTTCCCTTCCCGATAAAATAAATATGCAGCACGGCATTGGCTCATTATAATGTCAACACATGGTTATAACCAGTGGCGTAGCGGAGAACATTTGGGCCCCCCTGCAAAGTCATGTTTTGGGCCCCAAAATCTCCAAATTGATTTTACAGAAGGTAGGTACTTGGCGGCAGTCAGGCTTCGGGCCCCCGCGATGCGGAGGTGTACGTTACGCCACTGGTTATAACATCAAACAACCGGCATTTACACCACTCAATAGCTAAGTAACTTCGGGCCAGGAGCCATCAAAGGGCTCGTCGCCTGGTCGGCGTCACGCATTTGTCCCATGGCTGACCGTGTCTGAAGGAACTCTATAATAAATCCACTTTCCAACTTTTGCCTTTGCCCTTTTTAGGCTCACATCTAAAGAATATTATCATCGCACATATATAAATTCGTTTTGCGAACTTATACGCTGTTTCAACCGGTGTGTACGGGGACGCATGAGTTCATCTTACATTTTTGATAATTTTTATTTATTTGTTTTAATCCGGTCTGGCCTCAAAATATTCTAAACATCTTGAAATTTGAGAATATATTTGATTTTCCCCCAAAATTACAATTTAAATAGCCAATGATCACTACTTTTTACACATGACGAGTATACTTGTCATAACACAAAATCCTGCAACTTCTCCATGACGAGTATACTCGTCAATCCCATTAAATGGTTGAGAGATTCTCAAATCCTAAAATAACTAGATATTCTGATAAAGTTTTTCCTAATTTAAATTTTTGCTTATTTTGTGTTTGATAAATTTTTTCTAATATTACAAAACAATAATGTGAGGATTAAATTAAAAATTATAGAATTTTAAGGAGTAATATAACAAACTACTTTTTTTAGTTATAAAATGCTTAAATGGTATTTTAAGTAACAATATATTTTTTGAAAATTTGAAAGCAAGCATAATTGTATCATTAAGGTACTGACTACTTTTAATTCTCAAAATTGTTTATTAACAATCAAACAAAAACTGTTTCTGGAGGAAATTTGCTGGTGTTCTTCATTTGAAGATTGTTTTAGTTTTTATTTAAATTTCACGTGTATTTTGAAAAGACTTTTTCTTATTAAGATTTCTTACAGCTCATTACAGAAGATTTATCTTAGCTTTTTATAAAAGAGATACCTTTTCCTTTTTATTTTTTTTCTAGAAATTTTTTTTAAATATACAGTACAAAAGAATATTTATCCACATTTCTTTATAAATTTAATTTTATTTCTTGCATTTCATGGAGTTGAAGAGTAATTTAAGACTTTCATAAATTAAAAAAAAACACTATACCCAACTTGTTTTTTAGTTTAATTCGGTTCATAATGCAATAAAAACAGGTCAAAACCTGCTCAGAATTTTACTGAAAATAATATTTTTATCCTGAAATTCTGACATAAACAAAATGTGAAACCTTAGTATTTTGATAAAGCAGAGTTTTCAACTTTTCAAAGTGTTCTACCATTTTGTTCCATATTATTTTGCTGTGTATAATGTTCAAACAGAACAATTCTACCTGAATTAAGCTGGAGACGCCGTTTTCAAGAGAATCTGCTTCAATCAAACTGTAAAAGGCCTTGACTTTGCGTTCTTGCAGCCATTTCGAATTTAACTCTTGAATGAGGCGGCGACTTTTCCAGTCGAGTGATTCCTATAAGAAATGACATTGATATTCATCTCGTAGGAAAATTTTTCATTGTTTGTTTCTTTTATCAATCGGTGGATTAAGTGTTAATTATATTTGCTTGTGAGCGATGTGTTGAAAATTTTGGGAATTTAGAATCGAAATTTTATTTATCTTTTCGTTTAATTTTAAAAAACGCTTAATTTTTTAAAAAAAAATTTAATTTAAATATTCATTGTAGAAACTATTATGCTCCATTGAAATAAATGGAGTAAGATACAATAGGATAAAACCTTTTTAAACAAAACTTAACGATACTTAAGATTTTTTCACTTATGGTCGTTTACTATAAGCGATTTTATTCGCTGAGAAA